>SNQJ01S0027425.1:73974-98590 GCA_010110895.2 Picea sitchensis | reverse complement strand
TCTTCTTTGGTGCAAAATTTTTTCTTGAAAAATTTCTTTGTAGTTATTTTACCTTTATATGTTTGTCTTCCTTTTGAGTAACCTTCATCATTTCTATTTTTCTTATGAGGACATTTGTTAGCAAAATGACCAATACCATCACACTTAAAACAAATTAAAGGAATCTTACCTCTGTACCTACCGTTGGTTTCCTTGTTCAGTCTTTTGACGAAGTTGGCCACTTCTTCAGCTTCTTCCAAGACGTCACTGCTACTGCTATATTCTTCTTTTTCCTTTTTCTTTTGCTTTGATCTTTTGGATGCTTTGAAGGCTACTTCTTTTACATCTGAATTTTCCTCTTCAGTTCTCATCTCATATGCTGTGAATATTCCATGCAGTTCGTCCATGCTTATTGAGTTTAGATCCGATCTTTCTTCTAGTGCTGATATCTTAGGGTTGAATATCATAGGAAGATATCTTAGTACCTTTTGAACAATTACAGATTCTTTGATTTCTTCTCTGAATCCTATGATTGCATTCACTGTTTCATCGAATCGTAAGAAGTAGGCTGCGATATCTTCATCTTCCTTCATTTTTAGTTGTTTGAACTGACCTCTGTAAGTTTGAAGCTTTGCTGTTTTGACTTTTGAATATCCTTCATAAATATTTCGAAGCTTGTCCCAAATCTCTTTAGTAGATTTAAAATGTGCAACTTTGGTGAATACCGTATCACTGAGACCACTCAAAAGTGCATTTATGGCTTTGGAATTATTCTCACCAAGTTTCACTGCTTTGTCACTTGTTGGTGGAACTGCTGGTGCTGTGTATCCATCTACAATTGATTGCCAAACTTGACATCTCTGTGCCTGTATATATGCCTTCATCCTTATGCTCCAAAAAACATACTTCTGTCCATCAAACTGTGGTATTCCATTTTTATACGAGTTGGTACTCTCCATGATGTACCTTTCAGTGGTTAAATTGATTTCTGAAGGAACGTGCTCTGATACCAATTGTTGGATTACTGAGAGGGGGGGTGAATCAATAATAACGTAATACTGAGAGGGGGTGAATCAATAATAACGTAATTATAATCCTTTTTCTTCAAATGTTATATCAATGCAGAATTATTATTATCCAATAATGAGAAGTAATAACAAAAAATCACACAGATGCACAATTACACCACTGTTTTACGTGGAAACTCAAATCGAGAAAACCATAATGGCTTTTTCTTATATGTCTTGAAGAATTATATTCATTGGAAGCACCAACTTCCTTTGTTTTCCAGCTGGTAACTGAAAGGAGGTTCCTAACCTCCTAGTTTATTAGGCTATAACCTGAGGGAAGCTCCAACTCCTAAATTCTCTTGGCTAAGCAACTAGAAGGAGGCTATAACCCTCAATGTTCTCCGGTTGAGCAACCGGAAGGTGGCTACAACCACCTGTCCTTTCCCCTGTCCCAAGCACCCTCTGAAGTGTGCTAGAATGATGGAACCACTGTCACACTATCACTATGAGATATACCACTGTAAACTTGTACCCAATAATCTGAACCATGCATCAACCTGTAATCAACCTGTACTCATAAACAAGTGCACAACTATGCACCAACCTGTAATCAATATACCTTTTAAAATAAGTGCATCAACCATGCACCAAACTGTACCATAAATCCAAGTGCATACCAATCATGTGTCAACTACTCATCAACATGCGACTCATCTAATATGTACCAACATCATCAACTATATACCCTCATGTATGTGTGCCAACTCATCAACTTTCACTTGTCTCTAACCATGTACTCAACATGTACCTCAACCAAAAGCCACCTATCACTCTCATATATCATCCAAATCTGATTGTAGCCATGTAATAGACCTGGTGTATATGATCACATTTTTTAAAACCTTCCTTAACTTTTTAAAACAAGAGACTAGCATCTTCACCAAACTCTTTCAGTCCCCACATGCCTGCCTTTGGATTAGTCAACAACCCTAACTTTTGAAGTAATCATAACTTTGAACCTGTAATGTATAAAGATCTAAAACTGATACACAATGTTATTCAATGTGTTTATGCAATTACTCCAAGTTTAACTACTCTTGAACCTCATAAAGGAGTTATAGCAAAAATGGCATGCTACCTTGGTTGAATTTTGGTTTATTCTAGAGAGCGACTTGTAGAGTTCCCCGCACAAAATATTTGGATGAAATGATATAAAACTGTTACAAAGCATACTAAAAAAATGTAACCTAACCAACACAATTTATTCGCACTCCAAATTTGATCTGTTATGAGGGAAGTTATGACGTTTTTACCCAAAACACTTGATTCTGACTAGTTTCCAGGACTAGCCACAAACCATATTTTCACAGAGTGTAACTCCCAAAATACAACGACTCCACAAGATGAATTTTTAACCATAGATTGATATGTTTTCTCAATTTCATAGAAATTCTCTCTCAATATCTACTACATTATAGAAAAAGTTATAGCGAAATGGTGAGATGACCTAAAAAATAACATACCTTAGAAAGCACCATCAAAAGAACTAATCCTTCCTTGCATTTCCTGGCCTTCTTTTCTTCACCCTCTTTCAGAATTTCGGCTTAGATATCATTTGTAAAACCCTATACACCTATAGATATTCAATATCTCCTACAAGTGTAACTAAAATGAGAGCTCTGCCCCATTTATACCTCCAAGCAGAAGGCTTCCTTTAAAACATCTCTAGGTCACTGGTCTCCCACTTTCCTTATCTTAGGGTTGGGTCCACTCTAATTCTCTCCATTAAAATTATTATTATTGAAATAACTCTATTTTGTATTCACTTTGAATTATAATACACTCCATCACTTCCACTCTTTTTTATTTACTTTTTAAAATCTCTCAAGCCACTTTGATTACTTTGACCTTTTGGGGCTTCTAGATGACATAAGTGAGGGTCCCTCCCAACTTTGTAGGGCCATAAATTTCAAACCGTGAGGAGTTATGTGATGTTATACATACCACCAGAAATGGTGGCATGACATGTACTATCCATATAGAATAGTATTATCTTGAAAATATATCATAACTCACTGTTACTCCATCAAACAAACTTTGGGTCCATTACCCAAACCTGGGCTCCAACTTCTCATGGGCTATAACTTTCTAACCGTGAAGAATTATGTGACATTCCACATACCACCGGAATGATATGACAAGAAATATCCATTTAGGATATTTCCTCTCTCGACAAATTCAATTTCATCTCATTATTCCACAATTATTAAGCATGGGTTCTCTTACTCCACAAAGCGTCTTCCCGTGAGGGCTTTCACCATAAGGGGACCACTTTGGAGTTCATCCATATTTACTTCTTATCAACCATGAAAAAACAACAATGAGTCATATTTACATCAAACACTATTGCGTCCATTACCCAAACCTTTGTGCTACGGGTCTTTCTTCAAGGGTTGACATCAATGACAACCAACCTTAATCAACAATTTTGGTACCGGATTCAGACAACAACAATCTTGGTGCGCAAGTATCGGATAGCTGAGCTGGTATAGGAACGCTGGATATCTAGAGGTCAAAGATTTATATATGACAAATTGAAGCATTAGTACATGAAATATTTAATTCCCTAACTCAATAAACCACAAAATGCATGAATTAGCCATACTTTACCTTATGACCTTATCACTAGCTAATGGTAGCATTGTTGTCATTCACCCAAGCTTAGGTAGGCCAAAAAGGTATAGATAAGGGGTATAATAGGGTAATGGGTATGCCAATTTCGGGTCTCAACAGAGAGAATGCAACTATATTCGAAGGATATCTCTGAGACCTACCAGACACTATTGCCAACACTTAGAGGATAACACTGGAAGCTGTTGCACGGTATCAGGGCATAACCAACTTGAAATCCACTAGACATGTGATGTGGATCCAGGCGCGGAAGGACCCTGACAATCAATGGCTACAAATGTGTTATTGCATCATGGAGGGGGACATACAAATGACCATTAAGGTTTGGGAAGACAAATGGAGGATTCCAATCCTCACTCGAGAAATACCCGCAAAGATAGAGGAGGAGGAGGTAAGATAGGAACACACACATGATGAGGAGGTAGGGAAGGAATAGACACAACCCAAGGAAGCAATAATGCCCAATAAACCAATGACAGGTCATAACAAGACACAACAAAAGAAAGGGGGGATATACAAGACAAGAGTCTAGAAAGGGAAGAATAACAACACACAGGCACCACAGGTGCAACAGAAACAAGCTGAGGCAACATAGGGAACTACATGCTACTCCATAAGAGCAAGGCCACACTAAGCGGCCAACCACCCAGTCGGGGTGTGCGTGCAAGAAGACGAAGGCACATAGAACACCCGCATAATACATGATCATAGAGGATGATGCAGACATGGTGGACCAAATGGTCCATGATCGCACAGTCAAATATTTTGAGAATGTTGTGTGCCAAAGGGATATAATTGAAGAAGAGTTGGCATACATGCGACAACTCCTCAGGCAGATCAGGGAAGCGCATGCATTGGGTAGTAGGGTAGAAACATGCCTTTCAACATCACATATAGGAGGTGAAGCTGGATCAAGCGAGCAAGACAAGATCCAAACGACAATAGAGCTGAGCTCAACATTTCACGTCACACCCAACATATTGCACATGGACTAAATCATGGGGCAGACACCCCTAAAGGACTTGGATCAACTACAGTTGGTATTGCCGTGGATACCAACCAAGGCACTGTACAAAATGTAGGCCAATGTTACACAGGAGGTACTATCTCGCGTACGCACAGAGACAATGGAATTGCAACAGACAAAGGATGATCGGGATGGGTTGGAATTGGTACTTGAGCAGGCCAATCTTGAGACCAAATATGAGAAGGAACGCATGAAGGGACTGGAGGAGAAAGTGGTCATATCCTATGAGAAGATCCAAAAGAACGCGCAGACGACCGAACTCACAACGATAGAGAAGATTGATCAGATTGTGCAGACAATCGAGCAATACCAATAGGATATCAAGAATCATCGGGAGAAACTCACACCTACCACTCCACCAGAGGTGAGGGAGCAAAAAAAATAGGTTGCAACAACGCAAATACAAGAGATAGAACTACAAGTCCACGCGGCGACCGAATTCTTCGAGAAAGAAATGCAACTCTGGACGAAGCTGGAAGAGGATCAACAGGTCCAGCAGTGGGACTAGGAAGGAGAAAGGATAAGTGAAACTATCCAGGACCTCAAGCAGAGGCAAAAGACAATGCTGATCACAGAGCACATCAAAGGGGCGCAAGACATGAAGAAATTGTAGGCATAACTCATAACTGCACAGACGTAGAAAAAGGAGCGCTAGGCTCAAATGGAACCGCCCAAGGAGCGAGAAATAGAAGTCATTGCACAGGTAGAGGAAGCCAAAACATATATGGCACAAACCCAAGCATAATGTGCAAGGATGGTCAACAACGAAATCATAGTGCATATATTGGACGCACTCAAGGAGAATACTGTGTAGGCCGAAACACAAGCAACGAAGCTCATGGAGAAGTTCCAAGCGATCACAAGGGAGATCGACGAAGCACACAGAGGTTAGGTGGCTCGGGACGAGCCACATGTCAGTGTTGGGGGCCTGTTGGAAGTAGGCCAAATCAGAAAGAAAGACTATTTTGGGAAGAAAGGCATGCACGAGGAAAGTGACAGCTGGAAGGAAGAGCAACATGCATGCATGCATGGAAGACCTAACAACATTAGGGTTAGGGTTTTTATAATACAGTGTAATGGATGATGAGCCATAAATGTATATATATAGGTACCTAGAGGAGGCAATAGAGAGAAGAGAGTCCGAAGAGGAAGAGATACCACTGAGGAAGGAGTCATGTTTTGATAACTAATTTGTAATACTTTGTCATACGACCTAATGTTGTAAGATGTTGAGCTGTAGAGGGTCAAAAGGGTAGATTTCGAGGGTTAGATCACAAGCTGAGGATACTGGTGTGATCTAGTCCACCTCATAATAGATCTCGACCCGACTGAGGATCAGTTGTAAAGCATGCATCGTTGTAGTTTTGGAACTACCATAATAGAAGAGCTTGAGAGACATATCTTTGTGGACGTATCCTAGGGTGGATGAACCATAGTAAAATCAATGTTTATGATCGAATTCTTGTGTCTCTTTTAATGTTTATAAGTATATGTTAGCATGATGAATGAGTGAGCTAATGATTTGATTACATTACACGCATAATTGGGAATGACAGTATAATGATTTAATAAGTTAGATATAACTCTCAACACACACTTCTTAGATCTCCATTCAATCCTGGACTGCAAACACCTCAGTATTGTAGTCACCCATTAAGACTATCTCTGGTGAGACTGTGTAGTGCACTCTGTGCGTCGCGTTGCCTTTTGGTTTACTAGGAGGGACGATAGTTTTAGAGGCTTTGTTGGAACCCCAATAGACTTGAACCTAGGTCAATCATGTTAAAGGTATAACACATATAATCAAACCAACACACATTGTTAACATGCCTCTGCAATTCATGTAGACACAAGGAAAGTTACATAATGACCGCCATCAAAAGGGGTCCACATACATGCAAAAATTCCAATTGAACATCAAGTACAATAAGGGAAGCACCAACCATGTTGTGGATTTTCTCAGATGACCCCTGATTGTGGTGCTAACCACATTTATTAACTCCCATGGGCGTGAGACCTCTAGGTGAACACAATTATACAATAATTACCCTGACTTTGTTGCTACCCATCAGACATTGAGCACATGAAAACAATTCTATATTTTCATCTCCAGGATGGATTTCTATGCCATTTGATCCATCTTTGTGTTCCTTCAAGTGAGCGTGAAAAGATGATCTGGGAAGCTCATTACAACTAGACAACAAGACATTTTGGTGTGGAAAAAAATATGGCAGTACTACAAAATCATTCTTATTGGCCGAAGCTTCGACAAGATGTATGCAAGTACATCATATCCTGCACTTCCTGCACCATTTCAAATCCTTCCATCAAGATATAGGGGCTATACACCCCTGAGAATACTCCAAATAGGACTTGGGATTCCATCTCCATGGATAACATGTCCGATCTACCTTCAACCAAGAACGACTGTCTTCATGGTCGTTGATCAGTTCTCTAAGATGGTAGTTTTGGCACCCTGCAAGAAGAGAATCACAACCAAGGCCACCACCAAGATATTCTTTGAACATGATTGGGTTTATTTTTGGCTCCCACAGACCATTATCTTAGATCGAGACAGTAGGTTTCTGAGCACTTTTTGGTCCAACCTATGGTCAATGATGGAGACCAAGCTGACCAAATCGATTGCCTTCCACCCACAGACTAATGGAAAAACATAGGTAGTCAACAAGATGATTGTCCATATCCTAAGGATGTATAATTCCAAACATCCATGCAAATGGGATGAAATCCTTCCTTATGTTCAACATAACTACAATAGATCCCTCCACAACTCTATTGGCCACAACCCTTTTAAGGTCTGCTTGGGGTTCCAACCATAAGCTCCCATTGACGTAGCTCTACCCATTACAACTCCACAAGAAGAATACTCCCATGCTCAGATCGAGGCTGATTGAGTAGTCAAAATTTTTGAGCGAATCCAGTACATCCAACATCAAGTTCATGATATGTTGCAGAAAGCCAATGCCAAGTACAAGCAACACACTGATTAGCAGTGGGTGCCACACAAGTTTCAAGTGGGAGATAAGGTATGGTTGAATTTGCAGAAACAGTGCCTCAAAAAACCCCATCGGAAGCTACACCCACTTCAATACGATCCTTACACCATCACCAAGTCTGTGGGTGAGAATGATTTTGAATGAAATATTCCTCTTCTCCATGGCTTGCATCCGATATTTAATGTGGAACTGCTTCGACCCTATTTTCCACCTCTCCCAGACACTTTGGATGCGAACGAGAACTTGGCCCCTACATAACTCAATCCTGAATACACTGATAGTTGATCGGATCATGGACACCAAGATGAAGGGCACCCGCTAGAAGAACATCCAAATCTATCGGGTCATTAAAGCAAGGCAATTTCTTCATCAGGGCAAGTGGCTCACCAAGATTAAGATTCAGTAAATGTTTCCCCATTTGATGGAAGGAATTGGTGCAATGGATACCATTTATTCATAAGGGGGGAGGATTGATCCAAGTGGACAGTGGTGGCCTCCCACCTATTCCACATGCTCAAATTACAGTTTTCATCTTGGCAGTTTTTCTACAGTAATCTTCTGGGTCCGTTTTGAGGCCCTAAATGGCATTTGTTTGATGTGGTAGTGCCCTACAGATCCATGTTTGGATATATTGGGCTATTCAGAATGTGTAATCCTTGAATAGACCTTTCCAATGAGGTACCAAGTGCCCCAAGCGAAGATCGTGTAAAACATTTACGCCCTAGGGAAGTTGACGTATCAACTACCCCCATCGGATTAATGTTTTAAGGTTTTGGATGTTTAGGGTTTTCTCATTTATGATTTATGTTAAAAAAGGCCTTTGGAGCCTCATTATAATCAACTTCTTGTGAATGAGAATATCTAGCACATATCTCTTCAGAGATAAGCTACCACCATTCTATCTAGTTTGTGTGCTTTGCATTTTATAGTCTTTTGTATTCCAGGCAATCATTAATAGAATACGAGTTTTACTGTATTATTGTGTTCCTTGCAGTATCTATGTGCATTTCCTTGTTATATCTCTGTTATATTTATTCCTTCATGTTGTTCTCAAAATAATCCAGATCAAAGGAGAAAAGAGAACATGCATTGAGGAATATCCAGAAAAGGCAAGATGTAGTAAAGAAATATTTTGATCGAAGTGCCATAATCAAAGATCTCTATGAAGACCAATTTGTTTTGTTATGGAACAAGGCTAAAGAAAAATATGACTACACTCAAAGTTTGAATCCTTATGGATTGGTCCTTATCAGATCAAAAAAATTTGCGGCTTCAATTCGTATCTATTAAATGGAATGGACGACCAAATTTTAAAACTGCCTATCAATGGGAAACATGTGAAACACTACTTCTGATAAGCCTAGTCATTTTCAACGACTAGTGTACCATAGTCCTCTCTATATAGTTTTTTTTCATAATCACCATATGTAAATATTCTTCTTTGACTCCATGCCCACTGAATTAAGGCCGTCTGGGTTCTCATCAACCCACAAGATATCACTGCCCCACAGTTGGAGCCTATATGTTGATCCATTTTCATGTATTGTCTTTGTGTTCCAATTTTAACTATGTATAGAACACTCCCTTTCTTTCCATTTCATAGTCCACCGCATTCCCTACAATTTTCATAATTCTATAGTTTGTCGGGAAAAATTTCGTATGTTTACATACTTAGTCATTTTTATAACTTATATTGTGTAGAGATTCCTTACGCCGTGAATATATGCTTTATTTCAAATCTCTTTCTCCGCACTCTGCACACTTTTTGTTTCACATAAGACAACACTTAGAATATCTGCAACCTTTTCTCTTGTGCGGAGCTTTCATATCTCTGCAAAACTCTACCTCTGCATAACCCTTACTTCCGCACAACCCATATCTCCACAAAACCCTTTCCTCCACACAACCCATATCTCCGCACAAATCTACCTTTGCATAATCCATATATCTGCACAACCCATATCTCCACACAAATTAACCTTTGTAAGACTGATCTCTCTACCATCTATTTACGCTCCAATCATAGAATAAAACAAGTAAAGGCTAGTTAGTTGGAAAGAATACAAATGTTATAGGAATTGATTGCCAACTCTAAAAAGATTGATGTTAAAAGAAGTGATTTATTTTTCAAATCGCTTGAAATAGTCAAGAAACTTAAGGGCTTACAATTAAGAAGTGAGTCCAAGATAATAACCAAGGAGCAATTAGAAACAAAGTTAAACATAATCAAAGCTTCATGGGGTAGTGAGTTTGACAACCTCACTAACTTTCCAGAGGAGGAGCTTAAACAATGCTTAGTTATCTTTTTGATTGATAATAAAGACCACCCGACATTAGTTCAATAGTTACAATCCGAATATAGAGCTAACTAATCTTGAATAAATACCAAGAAGTAGTTGCACCAGAAAAGTTTGAGTTCCAATTATATATATATATATATATATATATGAAGGTCCGGGCAAGGAAAAAAGGGGGAGAGATCAATTCATCATTCTACTTTCATTTTTGTGA
This sequence comes from Picea sitchensis, assembly GCA_010110895.2. Classification (NCBI taxonomy): domain Eukaryota; kingdom Viridiplantae; phylum Streptophyta; class Pinopsida; order Pinales; family Pinaceae; genus Picea; species Picea sitchensis. The sequence continues at coordinate 88,355 of SNQJ01S0027425.1, read as the reverse complement.
GTTCACTCATTTCAAAGAATTTCCCTTCATCCTATCATTACACAGTTTAAATTTTGCGCAAAGCCCAACCCAAGCAACAAATGTGAGACACAACTGGGGACACCTATCACTGTCACCTCAATATATATCCCCCTCGTTGTAGTGATGGACAAGTCCAACACAAGGGAGGCTTCCCGGGTGATCCTAGGGGGATTACAAAGGAGAAGCCAATGAGAAGAATGGAGAACCCCTATAGGTCTCAATGAAAGGATCTAGGGGATTGACGGAGGATAAGTATCGGTTAAGGGAAAGTTACCAATGAATAATACCTACAAAACAAATGTTAGACAATAAAAACCAAGACAATATATGATGAAATTATCCCTAGAACAAGAGGGAAAGAACGAGTTATGCTTGCTGTCCCAAAATTTGCAGCATACAACAATGATATATCAGCAAGAAAATAGTTACAACAGCTGCAAATTAAATCATCAAAATAAAGTATATGATATTGGATAACAATGCTAGAAATTAGTAGACAATCTTCTAATGTTTAAACCAATATTTTGATAGCAAATGTGGGTTGTTAAAGAGTGTTATTTGCAAATATTTATGACATCCCAATGGCTGTAGCAAAATTTTTCTACAACAAGAAGTTATAACCACTGAAATTAGCAAGTAAACCACCCAATCACTATATTATTATCGATAGAACAATTATCACAACTTACAAGTAACTTTTAGCAGTAGAAAAGTGGAAAAAGAGTATGAGAGAGAAAGTTTGTTGATGCCCTAATTTCTGTAGGTAAATTTTTGTTACAACAACACCATCACTTAGCCAATCAAGACGCCCTTTTAGCACAAGAGAGACTAAATCATGTAATATTCAAATCCAAACTTTGTTTCTTCTCGAGCATGCCAAAATTTCCCTTTTCCTCAACTTCTCCTTTAAGCCTTCATCCATTTGGTTCAATACTTCCAATCGAGTTCGTCTAGCTATCCTCTTCATGAATTCCTCAAGTTTTTCCTCTATGATGTCAATGTACTCATCATTTTCAAGCGTTTAAGTTGTATCAATAAAGTTTATCCTGTCCATAGTGCTTGGATCTTCTTCTTCCCTATGTCTTAGACACTTGTTTTCTAAATGTGGCTCTTCACAAGGCAAACACCATGGTGATCCCTCCATGCTAACCATCCCAACAAGATTCAAGGTGTCAAGTGCCTTTTCTTCTTGCTATGGCCTTGGTTTCCAACCTGTTTTTTCCCTCTGCTACCTCATGAACTGAGGTCTTGGAGCATAATGCTGCCTCTCCAAAGTTGTCAACCTATTCATGATATGATTTTGACTATGGAAAAACCGGGCATTCATTTGATCAAACTTTTGAGCAAAGAGTGTGATGGGATCCTGTACACTACTAGTTTAAGTCTTCATCTTAGGTTCTGTTCTGGCACGAGGGAATTGAAAAGGATTAATCTTTGAGCTGATAAGATGTTATTCAATATGTGTAGTATACTCTTTGTCCTTTTCCAAATTCTCGGACATATTTTCCTTTAGGATAAAACCAAATGGTCCTTCAAAATCATTCAAATAAATAAGGACAACGACTACCTCTGGCGGGCACAAGTCCTTCGGGATTTGACTACACAAGTTGTCAAATATGGCATCAAATTCCTTCATTGTTTCGTTCTCTTTCTTGTTTATTTGGTTGAATTGAATCAATAACATTCCACTGTCCTTATTTGTTGTCCACCTACCCTTGAACTACTTAACGAAAGCTTCATAAGATTGCAAGTGATTTTTAGGCACGCCTTTGAACCAATTTTTAGCATCTTCGTCGAGAGACGTAGCTAGAAACTTCATTGCAATGTATTCATGTTCTATAACATTATCTTCCACGACCACACCGATAGCATCAAGATGCTCTTTAGGTATAACAACATTGTTTCTAGTGAACTTGGGCAACCACTTGTGAGACTCTTTGGGCACGTTATTGGGGTACCCAKGGATGGTGGTTATACTCAATGGCTTGTAAAGGTTGTTATCCCAAGGACAAGTAATTGGAGCAAGGGGAATACTACCTTGAAACAAAGTTTTGACAATGGGTGAATTATGAGGGGGTCTTCTTCGATAAACTTTGGAAGGATTACACCTTCCTTGGGGAAGTGTTTTTGGGAAAGATGAGTTCTTAGGTTATGGAGTTGCTACATGAATTCTATGAAAAGATCATCAAAAGTGAAAAGGGAACTTCCCTCAAATGGAGTCACCAAGAAAACTATGGGGAAAGGATTTGGGATAGACTTGCCAAATGTCCTTATGGGATCGGAAAGGATTCAAAATCCTCCCCGACAACAACACCAAAAATTTTATCGCACTGTTTGTAGTTTGGGAAAATATCAACCCAAGCAACAAATGTGAGACACAACTAGGGACACCTATCACTATCACCTCAATATATATCCCCCTCGTTTTAGTTATGGAGAAATCCAACACAAGGGAGGCTTCCTAGGTGACCCTAGGGGGATTGCAAAGGAGAATCCAAGGAGAAGAATGAAACACCCCTAGAAGGCACCAAAACTTCCAAATCCTCTAGCTTAGAAATCTAATTTTGACTAGGGTTTGATAATCTTCTAGGGGTGTAAAGCCTCTTACTCCCTAGAGAAGATAAACCCTAGCAAGGTATTTCTACAAGGGTGTAAACCCTCTTACTTCTTGTAGAAATCCTTGAGCACTTTCAATGAAAATAGAATAAAATTCCTTGATGGAGGGTGTATCCCATTATACTCCTCCTAGGGTTTGATAATATAACATTGAATTTAAGAAGAAAAACACAAAATTGCATAAATTCCTTACCTAATTCAAGAGATAACATGAAAAACTATTAATTTTCAAATAAATTCCAACAATTTTCCAAGAATAAGCATCCAAGAGAAGTTTTTAGCCTTTATTCCACCAATAAACAAGTTTAGCATCCATGATGACAAGAAAGACAAGCGAGTGAATTGCCAAAGAGGGATGGAATTTCAAGAAAAGAGTAATTTTCCAAGTGATGAGTTATGATTTGTGAAAAATGACTTTCCTCATATTTATATGAGTAAAACCCAAGTCATATTTGTCCACTTTGCAATTAAATCCATGATTTTAGGCCTAAAACCTAAGTTACAATGCTTAATTAACAAAACGATTTGTTCTTTTTCCCACATAGGCTATAAAATGACCAAAAATAACAAAACGATGGGACATAAGCCCCTAAAATTCCTCTGGAAGGTGGCACGTGTAAATACAAGCCTCCAAAAGCTAGGACATAAATATAGGAAGGTTCCATGTCATCCCCATATCAAGCAAATAAGTGGGGCTTCAAGCCCACAACACCACCAAGTGGACAAAAATGGTCAAATGTCCTCCCAAATGTGTGATGTCAATCTCTTCAAGAGGGACATTAGGGAAGAGGAGGGTGAATTCACCCTTTATTCATGGTTCTGGATTTTCATCATGTGATAGGAACCTCTCTCAAGGTGCAATGTTCATTATCTTAAGCTTAAATGAGTGGGACGCATCATCCATCCTATGGGATTTCAAGCCCCTATGAAGGTCCTGTTAGATTTTCATTAGTTTTGTTAACATCAGATTTACCATAGCATTTTGATCTTCTTTTAAAATTAAATAACCACATACTAAAATATATAAGCAACAGAGAAACAAGTATAAGAAGACACAAAGATTTATCCTGGGAAAACCCCAAACTCGGGGAAAAACCCAACCAACTTTTCTTATAGAGAATATTACAATACAACCATGAACAAGCTCTATTCACAAAAGCAAACCAACAATGAAGAAACCCTGATAAAAAATACTCATCTCTTCTTCTTGTCAAACCCTAGCGAGGGTAGACAACTGAGTAGCACCACATAACTAGCACAATATAGGCACATCATTAGAGAAAGATATCACACCACATAAATGGCAATTGGTAATTGCAACTACAACTGCAACTGCAACTGTAACTACAAATACAATTGTAACTGACACGGAGAAACTGAGCAACACCACACAATCTTAGTGCAACTCTTCCAGAGGTAGGCACAATATAAACCACAAAGAACCACCAAGAATATCCTTCCCGAGTAGGGCACACTCTCCAAGAGAACCAGAACCCAAAAATGGCGAAACTATCACAATTGCAGCTGCAATTGCTTAGTGCACACTGTAGAAGGAGCACTATGTGTTTGTACAAATGAAATGGTCCAGCCCTGTATTTATACTAATCTGGGTGCCTTTCTGGGACCGACTTCTTATTTTGGGTCTTCATATTTACTTTACTATTTATGTGGGCCAACTTCTCTTCTGTGGTCTTCTATTTCACTTTATTCTTTTTTGGGGTGTTCTTCAACTGTTCAATTGTCTTCCTTTGATTTTTGGAATCTTCTTCTTCTCTAAGAAAATTTGTCCAGGAGGGAATACCTCCCGCAACTACAAAAACATCAACATGTCCAAATGGCTTAGTCCCTTAATGAATGTATTCCACTGGGAAAGGTCCTGCAAATACAATAAAATATGCCTTCCGAGAGTCCATAAGTCACATGTATCATTCCAAGTAAACCACATTTAATAAAAGAACCACCCAAACATGTGCATTGAATCCCCCCTTTTCAAACTAAACAAATTCTCAAAGACCTTATAAACTTTGTCAAATTTAGGTATGTGGGGGTTGTCATGGAGGTCTATTGGGTAGGCCAATCCCCAAGTCAAGGTGTGTTTCCAAAGAAGACCCTCTCTAGGCCATGTAGTGGATATGACGTGGACAGGGGTAGGACTTTTGGGTATGGGGTTCTTGACATATCAAGGGCTCATATTGTCTCATTCATGGGTGCCTTTATGGAGGGTGTGTTGCATCCCTTTGTTTACAATGCAACATTTTTCCAAGCTCTTTATTTGCCTTTCATTTTTTGTGGTCCGAACATTGAGTGATATGTTAAATGGAAAGTAAAAGAGCACCACAATTACACTTGAATTTAAAATACATTGAGTGCCACATGCACTTGAAATTAAAAGACACTGCAATGCATTCCCCCATCAAATGGGACATTTTTATTTATTTTCTTTTTAAAGATACTTAATTTTTTATGGAGAAGCATTTCATTTCTCTTAGGACCTTCGGGAAAGAATACAGAAGGATAGGTTATGGCCTTTAACTTTTACAGTTCTAGCTACAACACCTCTGGGCCTTTAGCCCCACACAAAATGAGGTACATGCCCTTCTTGAGGTCATTAAGCCCAAAAACCCAAAAGATGAGGAAACAAAGGGGAAGAGGTGTGGAAAGTGGTAAATATCTACAGAATGGTATGATGACCCTTCAAGGAGACCCCCTAGTAGCAACTATTTTCCCAAGGGTGACCCACTTACTAGGAAAAAATGTCAACCACCAAGGTGAAATAAGGAAAAAGGTATAATTTCCAAGCAAACATTCCATAATCAAGAAAGGACTATTTGCGACATGCTAAAATGATTTAATTATTAAAGTGACACTTACCATGAGACCAGAATTGTTACATCATGAAGCAAGGTCTATTGTCCTTTCTGTGCCAGGCTGGTGTGGTGGACATTATTATGCCGTCGATGATGAATGATGATGTGTGTGGTGGAGAGGAGGGGCTCTTTATACTCAATGTGGGCTCAACTAGTCATATGGTTCTTGACACTCCAAGTATTCTACCTGTGAGCCTCGAGATATCATCTCCTTAGTTACCCCTAGCCTAGGGGCTGACACGTCCCAATCTTTGATCATCGAGCTTCATAGGTTTATAGTTTACTTATAAAGTTGATCCCTGATTTCATTTATTTTCTTCTTCCAGTTTACCTATGTTATATATGGTCCACGTGATCCCCATCCCAACCCAAATAGGACGAACAAATTCTTTAATTGTTTAAGTATAAAGAATATTGTGTAGTGTTGTTGCATACATTTTATTTGAACTTGAACGTCAATTTGTAATATTTTTTTACTCTCGCAGAGAGTTATTTTAGGAGTTCATAACTGTTGTGATTTATGACTTTTATATAAGTATGATATCTCAAGTGTTTTTTTCCTATGCATTTTATGATATTAAATTAATGAAATCATTTGAAGCTCTATGATTTTGGACCAACAATCTATTTTTCATCTTACGAGTCTTGCTTCAAATCTGCTTCCTCAATACATAAATGAATGGATTTGATGGAATGGATGCAGTTATTTTGTATATTTTATGTGAGGGTATTATTTTTCTATTATAATTTATTTTCTATCCTTTCAGTTATTTTACCACCTATTCCACTCACATGTGTAAATGACATGAATGCTTAATCTATTGAATAAGTGAATTGAAAATATGAGTGAGAAAGAGGAGTACCACCTCTATAAAAATGTACAATGTATCTTAATAATTTCTTTAAAAATGCCTAGGAAGTTGACTCTTGTCCCTAATAGGAAAAGAGATCAACATGGTAGCACCATGTTTTTTTTTGGAGGGGGGTGGCGGGCGGGGGTGGTTAAAATTCTGAATTGTTTGAAATTGTGATATTGACATTTGATACCATTGTAGACAAAAACCTTAAAATTGGCCCTTGAATTGAAAAGTGATGCTACCAGTTGTACGAGTTTTTTTTAGTTAAAATTACAACTTAATTGAAACCGTGGCCTTAACAACTTGTACCATCATAGATAAAGAACTCAAAATGATTCCTAAATTGTTACTTGAGGGTGGGCGCAAGGGTAGAGACACAATTGTGAGAATCTCCCTCCCCAAGAAATTGTCAATTTTTTTAATTGTTTTTTAAATATATGTATATTAAATTTTAATTTAGTTTTTTTTTTAATTCTTTATTTTAGTGGGGGTGGAATTTTTACTTTTTAACTTTTATTTTTAATTTGGATTATAATTTTTTTGCTTAAAAAAAACTTGTTTGTGGAGTTTTTTTCCTTTTTCTACTTATTTATTTTTTAATGTAAATTAAAAAATAAAAATTAATTAATAAACAAATTTTCAAGCAACTATTTAGGAGTCAATTATTATTATTATTATTTTTTATTTTTATTTATTTATTTATTTTTATCTATGATGGTACAAGTTGTTAAATCCATGGTTTCACTTAAGTCATAATTTTAACTTGAATTTTTTTTTGTGCTATTGGTAGCATCACTTTCCGATTTGAGGGTCAATTTTAAGGTTTTTGTTTGATTGTTAAGACCATGATTTCAAACAAGTCATAATTTTAACTACCCCACAAAAAAGGGTGCTATGGGTAGCACCACTTTTTGATTCGAGGGTAAAAATATCCATTAAATGTGATCTCTAAAAAAACGAGGACTCTAGAGAGTTCTTGTTAAGTTGGTAACTTTGTTATTGATATATGATATACCGAAAACTTGGCTTGTACATGGCCTTGCTAGTACCAAGCAGGCCTTGGGAGAGTATCTCCATGGAACTTTGTTGGAGGTTTGCCTATGACTAATAGAGGCCATGAATACATGTTTGTCGTAGTGTACTGCTTCATCAAAATGTATGTGCTCATCTCTTGTAAGAAGACAATATTTGTACGAGAGGCATACAAACTATTTTTCAACCATGTTTGGGTACATTTTCAGTAGGTTCTTGGGTATATTTTGTACAATGGTTTGGGAGAGAATGGATACAAAGTTGAAGTATTCCATTGCATTCCATCCCTAAATTGACGAACAAATGGAGGTTGTTAATTATACACTAGTATGATTGTTGAGAGGCTACAATAGCAAACATCCAAAGACTTGAGACATACAAATAGTTTACATTTAACACTCCTACAACAAAGCGCTCCATTTTTCCACCAATAAGTCTCATTTTGAGATCTGCTTTGGTTACTTAGATCCTTTTCCAATTGATATTGTGTATGGGTAGTAGAATGATGAAGCAAGGTTGCAAATAGATGAAAATAATGTGAGCACATTCATGGATAAAATCAAACAGATAAATCTAAGGGTTTACGAGCAACTTGAGAATAGACAACAATTGTATAAACTTGGGAAAGACTAGTACATGGAGGATCAAAAATTCTGTGTTGGGGACAAGTTATGGTTTTACCTCCATAAGGAATGATTGCAAGGAGCAACAAAGAAACTCAAACCCCCTAGATATGGACCATTTGATATCATAGAAAATGTGAATGAGAATGCCTTCAGGATAAGAAATCCTCCTTCCAGATCAATTCAATGGTGAATGTGGAGTATTTTAAATTGTTTGAACCTTCCACGATGGATGAGGAGGAGGAACATCAAGTTCTCCCTATTGTTGAAGAATTTACACCACAAAATCTGGAAGAGCTGAAGGAGGACATAGTTTTGCAGTATAAGGAGTGTATGACACGTAGAGGACAACAAGAGATGTGATAGATTAGTCTCAAAAGATAGAATCCAAGGAAGGTTAAGGGGTATGAGAGGAACCAAATTGCAAACAAGTTCCCTCACATATCCTTGGTAACTTTTGGGGACCAAAAGCCTCCCAGTGAAGAGGTGTGATCTGAATCAGATTCGAATAAGAACAATTGGATACAACACATAATCTACAATGATCAACACGAGCAAGGTTTGAGACTATGGACAATGAAGGGAACATCTTGTTGGTGTGAAGGTCCCCATGCCATCACGATCAATGTCCACCCCTGCATTTAATCAAAACATAAAACAAACACATACGATGTAAGGTTAAGGTAGAGTATTATTGTAAAATAAAAAAAATAAGGTATTAAAAAATAAACTTTATTAGACCTTTTCCCCTATGTAAAAAGGACAAAAGAAGAAATGAGGAGGAGGAGAAACGAGCTTGGGGGAATTGAAGGGTTGGGGATGCTTAACCTTCTAGCTATTTCCCCCAACTAAGGTTGCCTCCTATATGTTGTACCTTTGAGAGGGAGAAGGGGTTCTTTGTCTGGGGAGGAATTGGAATGCTATCCAAATTTCATTGAGGAGCATATAGATGAACCAAAGAGCCTGCAAATTTCCCAATGATGCATAATAAAAGGCCTAGTCAAAGCCAATTGAATGTTGGTTTTCCCATTTGGGTTTCTAGGGTAAATAATATCTTCATTTGCAATATTATTTCTCTGTGTTTGAGTATATTTCTATGTTATTTTTTTTTTATGGTTTATTGAAGCTATTGTATGCATTTTAATGGCTGATCTATATGTTGAAAATTGTGAATTGAGTTATATGTATAGTGTGGTGGTATTTCTGCATATAGGAGTGGTTTAATGACAAAGGAAAATCTGAGAAACTCTTTGTTCTCCACCATTGAGTGATTTTAGAGATGAGAAATCAATGGTTCCCATTCCAGAGTTGTTACTAGTAATGTGGGAGTTTCTAAATTCATTTTAAAAAGATGCTATTGATTTCTCTCACTCCCCCGGTCACCATTCTCTTGTTGGATGCATTTTCTGATAACCTATAGGTTGAACCTCTTTTGGGCCACCATTCTCTTGCTAGCTAGTGTTTGTTCCTTTCCCATGTACCATACTCAACGTTTTCATGCTATTGGGCATCTTCCCCTTTTCCCACAAGCCATTGCCCAATTCAATCTATTGTCTACACATTTTTCTTTGTTGTTGGTCACCCAATTCATCCTCTAGGCATTTTTCTTCATTGTTGGTCACCCAATTCATCCTCTAGGTGTTTTTCTCCACTGCTGGTCACCTAATTCGTACTCTAGGTATTTTTCTCCACTACTAGATGACTAAATCCATCCACTGAGCATTTTTCTTCATTGTTGCTTGACCCAATTCATCCTTTGAACATTCTGCTTCACTATTGGTTGACCCATCTGATAGGATGAACGTTTTCTTACTGTTGGTTGAATTACCTTAAGGTTAAGCAATTAGTTTGATAATTTGTCTATAGCCTTGGGCCGTGTAAAAGGGTCTTTGGTCAACTGGTGTGAATTTAGATGGATATCTTTGGGTTTTAAGACAATCTTGTTCTTTAACGTTAACACTTAAGTGTCACCTTCATGTTTCATTTAATTTTAATCACCTACATTGTTTACTTATGAGTGTTGAGCTACTTATCTATGTGTTCTTAGAAAAGAGGAGTGAGTGTCATGATTATTTTCTTCTAATATGTGTGGGAATGGAATAGTTACTATGTGTTGAATGAAATGAAGAGCCTTTTGGTGTGAATAAGTTATGGGCATCTCTTCGAAGTGATAGTATGGGACAAAACAAGTTCATCACCACTAAAGGTTCCTTCCAAGATGACTAAGCAGTGCAATAAGAATCAATAAGGATCCGTGTTGGTGAAATGTACAAGGTATAAACCTACCATTTACAGATCAAAGTACAATATCGAAGTTGGTGAGAATGCAAGAAGAACCCCAACTTGGTAGTTCTCGTAGTCTTGTAGAAATTTGGTTGAATGCAGATTTCAATTTCAATGATCAAATTGATGGGAATTTCAACAAGGACAATTGAAATATGAAGGGTTGTTTTGTACAACATGGACATTTGTTGAGAATGGAAGAACAATCCCAATTCAACAATTTTGACAGTTGTTTTTTGCAAAAAAATGAGCATATTTGAATTTCAATTTGATGATCAAATTGACAATTTCGACAGTAAAAAAATAATATTTGATAGTGTCAAGGCCTCAATAACCCCCCCTTCCCCTGCAAGTTTTAAAAAAAACTTGGGGGTGGGGGCTTCTCATTTTCTCCTTTTTGTGATTTTTATCGATCTTATCCCCTCATTGCCTTGGAGCCTAGTTTCTTTCGATTCTTTTTTTTTTGACTGGTGGAATCAACAACTAGTTAGGCACATATTCCCATGACATGGGGTCATGTTATCCGACTGCTACCACTATAACCTCCAGGCGTGCCCACGATGCCCCATACGTGACACACAAGGTAAGTCGAGGTTTTGATTCGGTGACTTCACATAAGGGAGTGCCTTAACAACACACTCCATCATCGACTACCCTACATCCCGAGGGCTCTTTCGATTCTTATTGAAAATGGATTATTTTTCAAATTTTTCTTCGATTCCCCAAATTGGTCCCCTTTCCTCATTTTTTTTCCCTTTAATTTGATCTCCTTTTCTTTTGTTTGAACTATTTCAATTATATTTTCTTCCTTTTCTTAAACTTTGTCTCTCTGATTCCCAAGTTGGTCTGAATTGTCAAATCTCCCCCTCCCCACCCCCACTTTCATTTTATTTGCATTCTCTTTGCTCAATTTCAAAATCATGCCCTATTATCAAATCAAGTCCATTTTATTCTTCATTTGAATGATCTTTTCTTTTTGAATGTGAAGCCCTCTTATCCTGAAACTTACCTTCCCTCAATTCATTTTCCTAATTAGGTCCGAATTCAAGAATTGGGCTCTCTCTTCACCTTCAAGAACATATTCATGAAGAAAGTTTTCAGGAAGATTTCAATGATGAATACCGTGATGAAATACAACACCCAGATGATGAGACATTGATATCTGTGACCCCGCTTGACGAAGATGATATCATTCATCATTGTTCTCCTCCTGCACATGAAGATGAAGTAACTGTCCTTCCACTTGATGAGGACATCTAGGTCTCTTCTTCTCCTGCACATCAAGAAGAGAACATTATGAGTTATAATATATTTTAAAGCTTTGATGATGCTTTGTGTTGATATTACAATAGCTGCGGGAGGTATTAACCTCTACGTGTAACCTTTGACGAGTCTAGAATATTCTGGGAAGCAAGAGAAACCCTAGAAGGTTAGGAAATAACCTTAGAAGAGAAGTCATCTCAAGATAATAATTTATATTAAATTATTATCCTCCATAAGTAGAAGTCAACCCATTTAGGTAACTTAGAGGACTATAAATAAGAGGGCATTAGAGCTCATTTTTCACACTCACTCTCACAACAACATAAGGACAAGTGGTGCACATGAATGGAGGAGAGCTGCAACTGTTGCAATGGTGACTTGGTCTTTGGTTATGATTGGACTTTCTGCTTGGTTATGGTTTTGAATCTCTGCTTGGTACACTAAATTTGAAGAGAGGTACACTACCTTGGTTGGTTATTGGTTCTAGGATTTTCTTCCAGAATTATTCTATCTGTCAAGGTTAAGGTGCTTAGAGGTGGCCTTTGTGCCTATGGTTGGGTGACAATATTTCTATATTGTCTACGGTGAAACGAACACACCTATTATTCTAATAGGTTATGGGTCCACACTATCTTCAAACAATCTAACTACTAGAAGGTATATTGGGAGGATTTGCTTAGTTGTAGTTGCAGTCAAAGTTTTTGCTGCAACAATGAAACCCTAACCCTTGTTTTGAGGCACCTTAAGTGAAGTGCTTGACCTAATTATTGGATAACCTAGTGCACCCTAGCCTAGTGCACCACCTGGTACTCTCAGCAAACCAAGGCATCAAGCTTGAGTTTTTGGTCAAAATCAAAGGTTGACCAAGTAAACATCACCAACCCTCACCAACCCGCGAACCCGCGGTAACTCATATATTTGGCTAAGTGTTGGAGAAGTTACATAGTAAAGAGTAGTAAAAAGAGTTGGGTGCATTATGAAGGTGGTGGAAGTTAAAGTGCATTGTGAGGGTAGCAAAGATAACACATACTTTTAAGAAATATCACCAACCCACAAACCTGCGATAAGCCATAGTAAATAAAACTAAGTCTGGAAAGTATATAATGGGTCACGTGAAATATGGAAAATATGAAAAATGAAAAGAAATATACGGGAAATAAAGGAATTACGTGAAATTTGGGAAAGGAAAAAGGAAGAAGGAAAGAAATGGAAAAATGGGATAAAGAAATATGGAAAGGAAAATAAAAGGAAATGGGAAAATAAAGGAAAAGGGAAATGAATATGAAGGTGGGAAGGAATAAAGGAAAATGGTTAAGGGGAATATGAAAGTAATGAGACAATGTGAAAAAAGACTATGTATAAAATGAGAGAATGAATAGGGGTGAAGGGAAAGGAGATGAGAGAATATGTGACTTAGAACATTTTTCATATTTCTTCATGTAACACCTCCATTATAATTCTGGACAGAAGTATGCGTATCTTGGTCATGGAGACTCCGATTTTGATTTTGTGAAATGCACGACGAAGATGATACCGAGGGTTATGCAATGAACATATAATAGTTCAAAAATATTCATCTTCCAATATTTTTTTTTTATTATTCCAGGAGTGGGAACATATAGGTGACCAAATTTTTGTCAACAACTGGCTCCAACTGTAGGAAAATGACCCCCTATGGGTTGCTGAGAACACTAGAATCTTAAGAACAAATGCCTTTTCCATTGGGCTATGGAGTCATATTCAAAATGAACTCTTGGAATTCTTCTTCTTTCATGGACTTATCTTCAAAATTCAATATAAATACTACCTTATTGTGCAACATTGAAAAAAAATATATACATATATGATCTACCTACCCTAACTTACTTGAAATAAAGGGGCACCTTAGGTGTTGGGAGATTTCCAATGGAGCGTTTCAAACATTCAACCGACTTATAGAATGAGCTCCTGAATTGAACAATATGTTGAGGCCACTACCAAATGATAAATAAATATGTTGAGGCCACAATATTCTTCATAGGAGAGAATGATTTGATCATCTCAAACAATTTTAATAGAGTACTGCAATCAAGATCAAAAGAGAATTTGATGGGTCAACCTCAAATATTTTATATTCTAAAAACAAGGTTACAAAGCACAGTCGAGATCAATTTCGAAGCAATTCTTTGTGGATTTTTATTTATGAAATATGTTCTTCATTACAAAATATTTGACAGCCATACAGGTGGCTACAAATACTCCATGATCATATAAGAAAAGATCTTAGAAGAATATAAGAAGAACACTCAACAACTCAACCTTTGTTGTTGGGAAATAATACCCTACGGACTAGCAAGCTAGGGCTAGACTTGCATGCAGATCATGACCTTAAAGAAATCACTTTTGACCTATCACCCCAAAGCTTAAAACCCCTTTTTCACATACAAACATGGAAAGGACCTACTAACCTTTTTACTAATGTTTGGTGTAGATCCTCCGTTGCACTTTATCTTCTTGCTTGCGTTGCTCCTTCCAAAGTTCACCTGCAACCAAGACAAAACACTATGCATGCATGCTACTTTTCTACTTGAGGGTTAGAAACTAAGAATAAATCACAAAAATCACATACAACTCATGCATTGGGATGGGAAAAGTATTCTTGTATTATATTCAAAATGAATCAACTTACAATGAGTGTTGAGACCGACCACCGTTCCTTGATCCTGATCCTGGGCTCATCCTCTTCTTTGTCCTCGAATTGCTTTGCTTGAATTCTTATTAGACTTGAGGAAAGGCTAAAGGGTTGGGACAAATGGATTCGACAATTGGGCAGAGTTTCT
>SNQJ01S0027425.1:44404-66061 GCA_010110895.2 Picea sitchensis | reverse complement strand
GAACCAGGTTCCCTGCTAGCTCTGACCTAACAGAAAACAGAAAAACAAAGAAACAAAAAATCTAATCCTTTAAACTACCCAAAAACCTCAACTAAATCCGGAAACCCTAAGAGTATCTTCCCCAGTGGAGTCGCCAATTCTGTTGTTGGGAAATAATACCCTACGGACTAGCAAGCTAGGGATAGACTTGCATGTAGATCATGACCTTAAAGAAATCATTTTTGACCTATCACCCCAAAGCTTAAAACCCCTTTTTCACATACAAACATGGAAATGACCTACTAACCTTTTTACTGATGTTTGGTGTAGATCCTTCGTTGCACTTTATCCGCTTTCTTGCGCTGCTCCTTCCAAATTTCACCTGCAACCAAGACAAAACACTACACATGCATGCTACTTTTCTACTTGAGGGTTAGAAACTAAGCATAAATCACAAAAATCACATACAACTCATGCATTGGGATGGGAAAAGTATTCTTGTATTATATTCAAAATGAATCAACTTACAATGAGTGTTGAGACCGACCACCGTTCCTTGATCCTGATCCTGGGCTCCTCCTCTTCTTTGTCCTCCAACTGCTTTGCTTGAATTCTTCTTAGACTTGAGGAAAGGCTAAAGGGTTGGGACAAATGGATTCAACAATTGGGCAGAGTTTCTTTGCTATCTTTTTCCCCTTCCAAATAGTACCCCTACCCCTTCTTTTATAGGCTAGAAGGAGCTAGGGTTTTGGACGAACTCTCGACCATGCATGGCCGGGAGTTTCAGTTAACTGACCCATAGCTTTTCGTCCCGTTGGAAACTTTCCTATTTTTGTGCTTTTTTAGGTAAACGCGGGCTGTAGTAGGCCAGCCAACGTTCCAACGCGTGCAGTAGTAGGCTTGCCAACATTCCAACGCGTGCAATAGTAGTTTAGGGCGCGTTTTACTTGATTTAAGAGGAATTTCAAGAGTTTATTCAGCATGGCTTTTGCAAGGAAGGGATATGAGTTGGCCTGATTCTAGGTAAGCATGTGTGGTGCAATTTAGGGTTATAACAACCTTGTGCCCAACTCTGAGATTTGAGCATAAAACTATGAGAAGTGGTGTAGAAGAATATATATAAAAAAAACGGAGAAGATGGAGGTTTCTTTCTTTTGATCAGAAGATTGATTGTGTATCCATGGTTGTACCTTCTTCTTCCTATGATATTTTTCCCTACCCCTTTGACAATACTGATTATTGGACCCCTTGATGAAGCCTCTCTTCTCTTTTTAAGAAGAGATTTTCTAACTACCTAAGCAGTTAGGGTTTTCTTCATCTCTTGAAATTACCGTACAAGTTTCTTCTTGAAACATTCCCTTTAATTAATTCGTTATTAATTCCTCATGAATGAATTCACATCATTAATACAAGTACATTGAAAGTGGGTCTCTCTCCTCTTTTAATATTTTTTTTAATTAAACTTTTATCTTTTAAAATTTAATTAATTTTCCACTAAAAGAGGACGACTGTAATTTAATTTTATGGAAGTGAAAACCAACTTTTTATCCATGTAAACCACTTCTTATGTGTTCTTCATCATCTCATATTTCCAATGATATAAAATTTTCCTAAATCCGTCGTTCGGATCTCAATATATGAGATCATAAAGTTGGGTTGTCACGCAGGCCCATTAAAATGAAGTTGACTGATATTTTAATTTATGAGAAAAATGTATTAACTTTATGTTGGAATATTGGTTGTTGTCATTGATGTTAACCCTAGTCATTGGTTTTGGACTGCAAGATTGATGAAGGTATTTGAACATGAAGGACAATGCACATGTAGACACAACACCCATGGATGGATAGTATACATCATGTTGTTTCCAGTGGTAGGTGGCACGCCAAGTGGATCCTTATGGTTGAGGAGAAATGATTTTTTGAAGATGACAAAGTGAATTGAAGAAGGAAGTACAGGTTGGACTTGGAGATAATTAAAGAAAAGAATTACAAAATAAGAAAGTGTCAGGTCATCCCTAATGTTAAAAGGAAGTGACATAAGTGGTATAAATACATATCGTTATACATTCATTATATACACAAGTCGAATTTAAGAGGAAATCTGAAGAAAAGAAGGCTGGATTTCAAGGGAGGATGAAGTCTTTTGGTGATGTGTTCTAAGGTATGTTATTTACAGGTCATCTTACCATTTTCTCTATAACTTTTTTTATAGAACGATTAATATGGTGAAATTGTTATGGTATGGACAAGACATATCTAGGTATCTGTGGTAAAAAAATCAGATCTTTATTCGCTATAATTTTGGAGATACACTTTGTGGAAGATAGGGTTTTTGACCAGTCCCAAAGCTAGTCAATAAACATGTGTTCAGGGTAAAACAATCATAACTTCTTCATAGAGAATCCAAATGAAGTGAGATCAATTTCATTGGAAAGAGTACAGGTTTTAGTTTCTTGTGTGAGAGTTTCATAATATGATGTTAAATATTGAGTGTGAGGCATTCTGTACAAGTTATATCTCTTGAATAAACCAGAATTGAATAAGGTCTACCATTCTCTCTATAACTTCTTTTTGGGGAGGATTCAAGGAGTGAAACTTGGAGGAGTTTCAGAGAATACATTGATTAATATTATCTACAGGATCAAAGTATTCCAAGAATTGAATAATTGCAGAAGTTGAAGAAGTCTCATGAAGCATTATCAGGTTATGTGTGATGGTTGGTTGATGGTGATGATTTAATGAAATTTTTTATTATCTCTCATATATTCTTGGGTGGAAGGAAGGGGAAAGGATGGAGAGGTCAACCCTTTCTTGATATTGGAGGATTGTGTCTTCCTCTTGGAGGTTTATCCCTCGCTTTATATTTGGAAGTTGTAGCTACCTTTGGAAGTCATTACTTCCCTTGAACAATAACTACTGATTATTTCTCATATATTGTGCATGGTGTATTGTGGTGTATTGGTGTAACTCTTATACTATTGTTCATTTATCATTGATATAATTGAATGGTTTAAGTATAATTTAAAAAAGTTTTTACAAATTGTACTTGATACTGATTCACCCCCTCTCAGTATAAACACTTTAAACACTTGAAACCTATACCACCATCTTCTACGCTGAAATACCTTTCCAACAGTATAATTTTTTCCCGATTCCGACACCCGGAGCTCAAGTTATGGCCTCCACAAGATCAACACTCAACCATCGTCAATCAAAATTGATGAGAAAATGTGGGCCCTTGGATGAATTTCGTGCTTCCCTTCATAAAATTTGAATTTTTTGGTTTGAAAGTCTATCCCACATGCATTGGAATATTATATTCTTTAAGATATATAAAAATAAGTGTTTGATATACTTAGCAAGAAACACAAGAAGAGAAGGAACTATGGAGCTTGGAGGATTTCGACCCTTGGAAAATTGTTGAATATAATAATACTTTTGTATTCCCAGTCAACAATGATGAGTCACCCAACCAAATGTTGCCACATGCCATCACTCGATAGGCCAACAATCTTCCCATAAGAATCTGCCATATGTCATCCAATAAAATCATGTCACGTGTCACTTTTTGTATGCCGCCATATGTCTTCATTAATCAGTTGTCATGTGGCACCATCCATTAACTGCCATGTGGATGTATCTCATTGGTTAATAAAGTTCCATGTGTCACTTGGAGATGTTCCTCATAGAACTTAGGTTAATAAAAATATTATTAAAATAATATGGTGGGTTCGCGGGTTTAGGTGAATGCAGAGGTAGGTGAGGAAGTCACTTGCGGTAATACATAGTAAGAAATGAGTGAGAAAATTTCTAAATGTAGGTGAAGTGGAGAGGAGAGGTAAACATTAGTAGAAAGAAATTGTAAAATATTCCAAGTCTTGAGAAACGGTCGGGCGAACTCATATAATATGAAATAAACATCACCAACCCTCACCAACCCACGAACCTGTGGTAACTCATATATTTGGCTAAATGTTGGAGACGTTACATAGTAAAGAGTAGTAAAAAGAGTTGGGTGCATTATGAAGGTGGTGGAAGTCAAAGTGCATTGTGAGGGTAGCGGAGATAACACATACTCTTCAGAAATATTACCAACCCGCGAACCTACGGTAATCCATAGCAAATAAAACTAAGTCTGGAAAGTATATAATGGGTCACGTGAAATATGGAAAGAACTATGGAAAATATGAAAAATGAAAAGAAATATATGGGAAATAAAGGAATTACGTGAAATTTGGGAAAGGAAAAAGGAAAGAAATGGAAAAATGGGATAAAGAAATATGGAAAGGAAAATAAAAGGAAATGGGAAAATAAAGGAAAAGGGAAAGGAATGTGAATGTGGAAAGGAATAAAGAAAAACGGTTAAGGGGAATATGAAAGTAATGCAACAATGTGAAAAAAACTAAGTATAGAATGAGAGAATGAATAGGGGTGAAGGGAAAGGAGAGGAGAGAATATGTGACTTAGAACATTTTTCATATTTCTACTTGTAACATCTCCATTAGAATTTTGGACAGAAGTATGTGTATCTTGGTCATGGAGACTCCGATTTTGATTCCACGAAATGCATGGCGAAGCTGATACTGAGGGATATGAAATGAACATATAATAGTTTAAAAATATTCATCTTCCAATATCTCTTTTTTTATTATTCTAGGAGCGAGAACATATAGTTGACCAAATTTTGGTCAACAATAACATAAGAAGTGCTTCTTGGATATGTTTTAGTTTGAGCTTTGCCACGATATCATGGGCTAGCAGGAAACAAAAGTGTGTTGCACTCAGCGCTGCAGAACCATAATATATTTCAGCTAGTGATGCTTGTACGAAAGCAGTGTGGCTCTGTAATCTAGTTTCTGGATTGTTTAATCAGGTGTTGGATTCAACCGTGATATATTTTGATAACTAGAGCTGTGTTAAGCTCTCAGATAACCCGGTGTTACATGATAGGTCGAAGCACATTGAGATCAAGTACTATTTTATCCGTGATAAATTCCAGAGGGGAGAAGTGGTTCTCCAGTATATCTCCACTGATGAGAAGATAACAAATATTTTGGTAAAGCCTCTGTCTAAAATGAAAATTTTGCATACTTAAGGGACAAGATGGACTCGTGGAGATGACTTCCTTATTGGAAATGGAAGTGATTACTCCCTAGGTTGGGAGGGAGCACTGATATGTTATTGATATATGGACAATCATTTTCCAGTTTGGAAAATGGTCCAGGTTGGGAAGTCACTTTCCAGTCTGGAAAGTGGTCCAAGATTCTTGACGAACAATCATTTTCTAGTTTGGAAAATGGTCCAGGTTGGGCATTCACTTTCCAGTTCGGAAAATGGTCCAAGATTTTTTATGGAAAGTCATTTTATAGTTCGGAAAATGGTCCAAAACGGACAATCATGGTACGACAGATTGATGATGTACCATAGACAATGATTCCCCTTGTGGCCAGTGTGGGGGAATGGTATAGGAAATTCATTCTCCTTGGAATTCACTCTGAGAAGTGGTCAAGTAGGATGGTAAGACTCTCCGGGTAGTCATTCTTTCGAAGTTCACAGTTGTGAGCAATTTTGAAGAATGGTCTGATGTAGGAGGTTGCTGCAGGACTGTCATTTTCGTAGGAAATGGTCTGAACATTCATTCCCTAGGGTGGACTCATTCTCTCCAGGTTGCATTGTGATTAGTGCCAAAAGAATGGCCCAATTAGGTTGAATGGTCCAGGTTCAACAATCAAGGACAATCATTCCCTAGGGCAGACTCATTCTCTCTAGGTTTCACTATGAATTGTGACGGAAAAAAGGCTCAGTTAGGTTGAATGGTCCAGGTTCAGAAATCATGGACAATTATTCTTCTATGCTTGAGAAGAATAGTCCATACAACCCATGGCTATTTTTAAAATTTCCGAGGGTATATGCTCTTACAAATATCACAGATGTGAGTGGAAGAGTGGCCCAGATGATTCAATTTGTATCATGACATTGTTGATATGAGATGATATGATTTTTGTGGAGAATGTATGTCTCTAGAAAATAGTTGTATTCCAGTGTGATGGATGTGATCCACTGGTAGTGACTGTGTCATTGGTTAGTAGTTGTGTGCTAATAGGAGTGGTTGTGTACCACTGGATAATAGTTGTATACTAATATGAATAGACACAATTGTTTTCTATTGGATGGCATTGTTCTGATTGCCATAGAGACTATCTAGTTGGATAGAAATGATGGTGCTTGTGATTCAATCATGAGATAGCCTCTATGGCTATGATGATGCTACCGGTTGAAGGGTATGTTTGTGCTCAAGACCATTGCCTTTAATACCTCCTTATATAGGAGGGAGTGTTGATATTACAGTAGTTGCGGAAGGTATTAACCTCTACGTGTAACCTTTGACGAGTCTAGAATATTCTAGGATGCAAGAAAAACCCTAGAAGGTTAGGAAATAACCTTAGAAGACAAGTCGACTCAAGATAATAATTTATATTAAATTATTGTTCTCTAGAAGTAGAAGTTGGCCCAGTTAGGTCACTTGGAGGACTATAAATAAGAGGGCGCTAGAGCTCATTTGTCACACTCACTCTCACAATTTCATAAATACAAGTGGTGCGCATGACTGGAGGAGAGCTACAACTGTTGCAGTGGTGAATTGGTCTTTGGCTATGGTTGGAATTTCTGGTTGGTTATGGTTTGGACTCTCTACTTGGTATGCTAGCTTTGAAGAGAGGTACCCTACCTTGGTTGGCTATTGGTTCTAGGGTTTTCTTCCAGAATTATTCTATCTGTCAAGGTTAAGGTGCTCGGGGTGGTCTTTGTGCCTATGATTGGGTGACAATATTGCTATATTTTCTACAGTGAAATGAGCACACCTATTATTATAACACTTTGTTTCATGACTGTGGAAATGAAGAAAACTGCCAAAGGGATATCAATGAAGTTTCTCTTGCAGAAGGCCTAAACGAGACATTGTTATCGGTTTTGTCTTTTGAATAAAATGAAGTTCTCTAGTCTTGCGAAGAAGTAAATATCTCTTATGATGTAGATGAAATCGTGGAACAATCCTCATATATAGTTGACGACCACATTGATGATTTCATACAGGTTGGGAGATGAAGATGGGATGTGGGTTGCTTCATTATTGACAGAGATCCCATTTATGACATTGAGGGTAGATCTTAGGTATAGGGGGTTGAAGTGTCATCTTCAGAGGACTGTTCTTCATGCGTGTATGATTTAGATATTTGGCGTCCTGATGATGATATGATTACATATTTGTTTCTTCCATTCGAGGATGATCCGACACATCATTTTCAGGATGATTTTCGGCCATCCCTTGGGACATATATTTTTGGGGATGCAGACTTGTTGTATGAGGAATCTCAACCACCTTCAGTTTTGGATCAGGATGTGGCCATCTCAGAGTGATCAGAAGTCCACATTACCAAACAAAATTAATTTCATATTGAGTATTTTTGTGAGGATTTCCAGATAAAGAAGCGACGTTCCCTAAACCCGGGGAAGGAGTTTTTCTCTGGACACAAGGTTGTGACTTACTCCATTTCCCCTTGTTTGGGAAATCAACAGGTTTTCTTGGGATCTCTTATCCTTTCTCAGCCTTCAGGGAGTAGTGATTTTCTGAGTGAAGATGAAGACAATTCGTCGTCTACATATGGTAACCCTCTTCATAAATGGATTGATCAGAATTGTGGCTACACTTTCCAGCAGGATGAACGGGTTGATGGTTTCTCTTCCAACAAGATTTCCTCCCTCCTACCCATCTCCATGAGTTTTGTTTCATGATATATTATGTGTATTTATACTCTTTCATTATGTGCTTGATAAGTCTTTGTTGTATTACATGATTAAGCATAGGGGGAGATACTTTGATGAGATTATCAACTGGTTTCACTGGTTGTATGACTTCACTTGACATCACCCATCACCTGATCTTCAGGGCCCTAAGGCCCCATGTAAGTAGGTAGGTCATTTTGATTTCTTTCATTTGCATCTTGATTGCTCATTTTAGTTTAGATGCATTTCATTTTTTCATTTTTCTCTACTTGCATATTGATTTCATGTTTAGTTTATAAGTTTTTGTAAAAATGCAAAAAATTTCTTTTCTAGATTAGTTTTCATTTGTAGTTTTATGTACATGGATGAAGGGTGATAGAACCACCCTAGATGCTCTGATGTTTTTTTCTGAGTTTTTGACAGGCACAGATCTACCAGGAGATGCTACGATTCTCATGCACTGTACAATGAGCACATATCCTCACGTAGGAGCCAGATGTTATCCCCATTTTGTGGGATAACCAAGGAGATCATGTCTTGAGGCCCTCACATTGCATATATGGAGTGTCAAGAGGCTACATGACCAACAATATCCACTTTCACATACAAAGTCCCAATCTGTCACCACATTTGATCCATTGTCAATGCATCCACCACACTAGCTAGTTTTTGGAAGGCAGAAGGGTCTTTCTCCATGCAGTACAAGTCAGGTATTGTGGTAGGTAATCACCCTAATATTTAAGACATTCGAACATGTTGTATTTGAGATACTTTTGATTACAGAGCGCCTACTTGGAAATTATTCCTTTGACCTTGTTTCACCTTGGTGAGTGTCATATATTTCCTAGTGGGTGGCCAACCTTTGGGAAAGTTTTTTGACTGGGGGTCCCTTGAGGGGTTATCGTACCATTCCCAACCATACTTACCACTTTCCACCCATTACTTTCCCATCATATTTCCCTCTTATAGGTCCTTTGACTTTAGTGACCTAATAAGGGCATGTACCTCATTCTATGGGAAGAAGGGGCTGAAGGCCCAAAGGGATTGTTGTTGGATAAAATGATAAAAGACTATATATAGACCTTCTAGATGCTTCACCCAGGGATCCATAGAGAAAGAAATGAAATGATTCTTTGTAAGAAAAGGGGGACCTACAAGAATAAATGATAATGAATTATTAAGGGGTTAATAGGAGGATAGGAGGTCTCATCACGAGTAAACCTATCATTATCATGGGTATATAGCAGTATGACATTACCATATTTGGTCACCAAACTAGGGTAGTGGCTCTCAGTTACACAACTGGGAGAAAGGGGATCTCATCACGAGCCAACCTTCTCATTTTCAAAAGGTACTTGTGAGTGAAATTGTCATCACCTAGACATGACGCTAGGACAATGGATTCTAACTCATTCCTTGAAACATGAAATAAACAAAGAATGGAAAGAAGATGGGCTTGGAAAAAATGCATTGCAAATGAAGGTGCCACACACCCTCTACAAAGGCACCCATGAATGAGACCATACGAGCCATTGTATGTCATGAAACTCAACTACCTATGAAGTCTAAACCCCTTCCACCTCATTGTCCTTTACATAACCTTGAGAGTTCATCCTTGGGAGCATCCCCTACTTGAGTGATTTGGTTTACCCAATAGGACTCTTATGACACCCCTCCCATACTTAAACTTGGTCAATTGTATAAGGTTTTAAGCATTTGTTTAATTTGATGAGGTAGTTTTGATGCACATGTTTAGGTTCCTTTCTTATTAGACATGGTTTACACCTGTCATGATATATTTGACTTGAGATCTTTGGAGGGTGTAGCTTTTTGTTTTGCAGGACCTTGTTGGTGGATAGTTTTGGAGGAGCAAGCCTAGCTTGGGCTTCCATGGAGCTTCAAGCCCATAGGTTGGATGCCAAGGGCCTGCATGTCAGATGACAGAGACGTACCTTTAGAGGCCTATAAGACATCATGGATGAATTGACTTAGCCCTCACATGCCAAACATTTTTCCTAGGAGAGGTAAAACGTCATCTTTTGGAGGCTTGACGCCACCTAGAGCGCTAGGGTTTGGTGGTGAAGGTGTTATTTGATGACATGTGGCACATTTTTAAGGAAGGGAGTTTAAATACCTTCAAGAGAGGATTTGGATGAGTGACAAGTGGCCTTTGGAGGCCTAGCCATGCATCTACTACCCCAATGACTTATTCAAAGTTCCAAAATGTCCCCTAAAGGGGTGACATCACCTTATTCTAGGGTTTATTTTCTGTAAAAATGAACTTTAAAGTGAATTATTTAATATTATTTTGTTGCAAGGGGTAAGATAAGGGTTTTGGACCCCTTGTATTATGTTTTACCCTTGCTAATGTGAACAAACTATGTGAAAGACAAATTGTATAAACAAAGATCATGAAATCTCATTTTGAATCATAACTCTCCCATTGTGAAGAGCTAAGGACTGAAATTTTCGCTACCCTTGAGGATTTTTGCTATCTTGTGATATGGTATGGTGTTTCCTTGGTTATGGACTTGATGATGATGATGCACTAGCTCTTGGAGGTCATTTTCTAGCTTTTGTGCTGGTTTATCTTGGCATGTTATGGTTTATCTTGTTGCTATTGGATTGGTAAGAATTTTTACTTGTTGCTATCATTTGTAATTCAAGCTCAAGGTTGATTTTTCTAAGGCTAAGTAAGAAGTATAAGTGCATACATCCCTACTCTAGCTCCACCATAATTTTAAGCATATAATTATTATTTTGCAAGGGTTTGCTAATGAAGTATAAGTACATACACCCCTTAGTTTTAAACCCTAGCTAGGTAACTTGCCTTGGGAAATAAGAGAATTTATACCCCCAAGGAGGTAGTAGCTATAGCTCTTTTATTTTGACCCCATTAACCCATAATCAAAGGCACTAGTCGTTTCATTGGAGAAATAAAAAGTGGCATTGGTAAACGTGAAAAGTTGATGTTTTGAAATTCTTTCACTTGGACATTGTTCCTTGAGCATTAGGCTATATTGCTTCATTGAGGCATCCTATTTTATCCACTAAAACTTGATGTTGTTACAAAAATAACCTACATCCATTAGGGCTACATAAATCTAACCCTCAAACCCTAGATAACTCCTAAACTAACCCTAGGAATTGGCTATAACTTTTCCCTAATAAACTACTAACACTAGCGACTTTTTGACCTACTTTAAAGTGATTTTCATTGGCTGATTTTTCTGTTATAATCCTTGGTTTCCCACAACCATAATCTGATAAATATCACTGTAGTTAGATTTTTATGACAACCTTGCTTTTGTGCTAAAGTCTTGCTCTATCATTGTTGAGTTAAACTAGTCTTTACTAGCTTGTCTCGTGCTTATTCAATTGGACTTTTAGAATTTATTTTGCAGCCCTTGTTATCTTTTATATGATGATATACATTATTGATTGTTGTTGCAATTAGGGAAAACAAGCTTAACTTTCTTTTCCACCTAACATATTACAAGTATAATTGGTTTTCATTGTGTCTCGGGCAGGTATTCTTCTCTTGGAAGATCACTCAAAGCATTGGAAACCATAAACCTTTCCCAAGACTCTTTTCCAAGTTTCCTCTATCATTTAGAATTGAACTTTAGGGGCATCAATCCATACATCTCATTTTCCATATCAACCCCCCCTAGGGTCACTAGGATTCCCCCCTTGAGGTGACTACCCCACCTCTAAAGTGACGGGAACACCTGCCTAAGGTGACACTGGGTAGGTTCTCTCTTAGTTGTCACCATTTTGGTGGTCAGGTCAAGCTTTTCCCAACCTACAACTTGTGCGATAATAGGGTGGAATGTGTTTCTTTTTCTGTTGTTTCCACAATCTTCTTGTCATTCCACTTCTTTTTTTTCTTGTTTTTCTGTTTCTCTTGTGGTTTTGATTGCTTGTGCGTACTTTCTTGTTTTTTCCACTTGTCTCCCTCGAGGTACTGTGCTGGAAAATCGGCCTCATCAATCGTTTTTGGTCTAAATAACATCATTTGTTGCCAAATCTAAGTTAGAAATGCCCCGAAATACTTGATTAACATGTATGGAATTTTGAGAGAGACTCCCATCTGAATTTCTCTCTTCCTGAACTATGTGGTGAACTCCTACATTGATTGTCCTCGTCTTTGCTTGAAATAATGCCATACTATTTTTTGGTGTTCCTCATATCTTATTGGGTAAAACTGGGCTTTGATCATGTCCTTGAACACCTCCCAATTAGTCATTGGTTTCTCATTTTGTGGTGCTCTTCCTACTACATCACTCTTCCACCATGCCAAAGCATGACATTCAAGATTCAACCTAGAAAACAAAATAGTTTGTTTTCCAATTACTTCATGTATGCTGAAGTATACTTCCATCTGCTATAGCCATTAGTTTATCTTGATGGCATCCACTTTCTCGGCATATGGCTTGATGTCCACATAGAAAGGTACCTGTGTCTTACTATAGCTGCATTCTCCCATCACTGGCTCAGTCTTATGCTCTGTCTTTGGCTTATTTTATTTCTTCTTTGGGCCTTCATGACAAGCCTCCATTGATGGTTTTTCCTTACACTTCACTGCCAATAGTTGTGACACCATCGATGTCAATGTGGCCAAACTCTGCTCAAGTCGGTTCAACATGACCTTGGTATTTTCTCCCTCATCTTCTCCATAATGTTCCCCTACCATTCTTGGTGATCTACTTCGCTCTAGACCTGGAAAAAACTCTTGCTACTTCTTTTGTAGTCACTGTGGGTACTTACCATACAGGTCCAACTAGGTGCATTCAAACTAGTGCTTTGATACCATTTGATTTGTAAACGAAAGGCTTATAGCCTATCCATTTCACCATCATGGAAACCTCTGCAATACAAATATAATCTAGAATGGAAAACTTATAAAATGGACTATCAATTCAATACCTCAATGTAGCTACCTCAATTTATACCTCAATCAAATGAGAACACTCTTATGTCCACCAACAATTATCTTTACATTTCCTTAGCTCTCACTATCTGACATCAACTCAACTAGCCGAGCTAATAGTTGAGTTGATTATCCAATAGACCAGTCGACCACCCAAATGGTTGAGTCGATCAAATGATTGACTGGTTGACTACTCTAATGGTCAGGTTGACCAAATGATAGACTTGTTGATTTTCACAATGGTCTAATTGACCAATTGATAGATTGATTGACTACTCCAATGGTCGAGTCGACCAAATGATAGATCGGTCGACTACTCCAATGGTTGGGTTAAACAAACGATAGAATGGTCAAATAAAGAAGGGGAATATGACCCAGATGGAAGGAGTTGACCAATGGTGAAGACAAACGCTCAAGGACGAGTCAGGTTGACTAGCAACAAAGATAATTAATCAAAGGGAAAATTTAACGACCAACGATGAAGGAAAAACCTCTAAAAGGTAAATTGGGCGACCAACAATGGAGGAATATATATGAAGCTCGAATTTGGTGACCAATGATGTTGAAAAATGTTTAGAGGGTGAATTTGGTAACCAAAAACAATTAAAAATGTCTAGGGGTGAATTGGGTAATTGACGAAGAAGAAAAGCGTTGTATTTATCTCATAGGAAAATAACAAATGCCCAAGCAACACTAGAATACATATTATGGTCTTTATAGAACCTATGGGTAAAGCAAAACGCCCCATAAATGATAAAAATGTAATGAATGGTCCGTGGGCGAAGTTAGACACCAACCAACAAAAATTTGACTTCGGGAGTGAGAAATCCCCCCAACAACTCTTAAAAGTGAATTAACAACTTCTAGGTAGATATCAATAGCTTTGGAAGGAGAGTCATTGATTTCCAAACTTCAAAGTGGATGTAAGGGCATGGTTAAAGCGTAGTTAGACTGGCTTACTGGCCCATGGGAACCATATCTAAGGAAGAATGAACTCAAACCACAAATGACACAGATTTCTCTTTTCGAAAGAAAAACACAGACAATTATTAATTTCAGTGCACACTATTTACCATTAAATTAGAGTGCAACCATTTCCACTAATAGATAATGAAATCCACATAGCAATAAAGCCACACATAAACTCATAATTTACCCTGGAAACCCAAATGGGAAAACCAACATTCAATTCGCTTCGGCTAGGCTCTTTATTATGCAACAACGGGCAAGTTACAAGCTCTCTGGTTCATCTCTATGCTCCTTAGTGACTTCTCGACAACCTCCTACTTCATTCATAGCCAAAGAACCCCTCTCTGATTGTGGGGAAACATGATATAGGAGAGTGGGTCGATTGGTGTTGAAAGTTGTAGCATCAGATAGGTACTTCCATGTTGGCGTGTGTCTTGTGCGTAGAAGTCCTCTAATGCCTCTTAGAACCTTAGAAGTTCATTTTGTGTAAATTAATGACTTTTTGTAATTATTAGAGGTTAATTAAGTTAAAATCATAAGTTATTGTCTTTAGTAACTTAAGTGAAAATTAAATTAAGTCATAGCTGTTAGATCTAAAGTGAATAGGAGATTAAATTTCAGTTCTTGATCACTTTGGATGAGATCTATGGTTCTGGCTTAGGGTTTGATTTGGTCTAATATCAAGATTATAAAAAGACAACTAGGGTGAGAGAAGAAGACACAAGTGATATAGAGACTACACACCGAGAGTGATCTTTCAAGTGTGCAAGTGCAGGGATTTGAGGGAAAGAGACAAAGGGACAACACGGGAAGTAGCAACCTTGAGGTTTGTGAGGCTAGGCTAATTGTTGTAATTGTAATTTCCTTAGAGGGGTCATTTTCCTAGGATGAGAACCTCGATTAATAATAAGATCTCATATAAATGGTTTTCCCACAAGGGTTTTTCCAAGGGTTGTTTACCTGGACATCTCGTGTGCAATGTGTGTATGGTTTCTTTTGTGTTAATGCTTCCACTGATTATTGTTGAGAACCTAACTGTGCTTTAATTCAGACAAAAAAAAAATTGCTTGGAATTAATTATTGTGTGCTAGGTTCAGAAAAATTAACATGGTATCAAAGCAAGAATAAGAATTGCATAATGGTGCTGAGGGAGAAGCTCATGGACACAAAGATGATATGATCAAAGATGACAAATTATCTCACCAGGATCCAACAGGTTCGAGATGAACTGGTAGCAGTTGGGGAGACAGTGTCAGATTCAGAGTTGGTGAGGACGACACTGAAAAGATTCGCTAAGGAGTGGACATTGTTCATCAAAGGGGTCATGGCACAAGAGAAGATCCCTGACTGGTCAAGGTTGTGGGATAACTTCATTAAGGAGGAACTTTGGTATGAAGAGTTGAATGGAGGAAAACATAAGAAGGATGAGGACAATGTAGCTCTTGCCATCCAGGGCAAGAAGGGCAAGGGGAAAGTTTGAAATAACACAGGTGGAGATTCATATTCACGAGAAGGCACAAAGAAGAACCCTAGTGTTGATGTTTGGACAACATTGAGAATACATAATATTTATAATACTAAGTATATAAATATACTTAGTAAATAAATAGTTACTTATTATCCAAGTGACATCCTTTCATGGATGGTCACCATATGTTCTATATATGAAACTCTCATCATTGTAATAAAATCTATTTAATATAAGCATTTTCTATTGTACTCTTGTGTCTCACATTGCATGGTTATTCTTCTTGATCTTGGTTATTATTAGCACTTTGTATTCATGGACATGTAGGTTCAAAGTAAATTTATAAAAGTAGCAGTATGGTGAACAACATTTAAAATCAACATGGTATCAAAAGCGGTGTTCTTGAAAGAATACTATTTCACATGCATTGACCTTCTACAACAACTCGTCTTACCTTTCCTACAATTCATTGTTTTGTTGCAACCGCAACTCATGCTAAGATTTTTGCACTCTTCCAGCAACCATGGTGAACTGTATTTTAGTGGAATATGGGCTTGATGGATCAACCAACTTCAGTTTTTGGAAATCTAGATTGCTCATCGCTCTAGAAGAGAGTGAACTAATGAAGTCGTTGAAGAAGTTGTACTAGAATTAGATGATGATGTAGAAAAATCACAATGGAGGAAGAATGATGAAAAAGCTAGAAAATCATCATCTATTATGTGAGACCATTTAATCCCTCACATACCAACTTGAAGATAACTAGAATATGAGGCCTTGAAGAAGTTGTTTGAGAGTAACAACACCAACAGAGCACTTGTCTTGAGACACCAATTTCAAAATCTCAAGATGATGAAGTCGATACAAATTGCCACCTTCTTCATGCAGTTTTCATAGACCAGCGGTCAGTTGGGTGCTATTGGTGAAATCATCTCCGATAGAGAACTTGTCATGATTACCCATCATGTTCTTCCAAGACATTGGGATCCATTCATTCAAAGTATCGGTGTGTGATCCAAATTGCCCAAGTTTGATCGTTTATGGGGAGATTGTACTCAAGAGGAGACTAGACTTGGCAATAGAGGCATGCAATGTCCCATCATGATGAAAATCAATCCCTTGCCGCCGTGCAGGAAAATCCAAAAGGAAAAGCAAAGGAAAGAAAGAGGTTCGGCAAAACCTTTAAAGGAAGGAAGTCGGCACCAACTTTTGAGCACAAAAGAAGGACATGTCAAAGGTTCAGTGCTTGGATGTGACAAGTATGGCCACTATGTGAAAAATTGTCTTACATGGAAGAAATAGAAACAACATGCTTCCAACTGCTAATGTTGATTTAGAACCACCTCGAAGGCAGTCAAGGAATGCAAGCATGAATTATGAAGAGTTATTCTTCATTTCATCCCTCTCAATTATGGTTCCTACTAGTAATGATGTTTGGTTGATTGACAATGGTGCTTCAAGACATATATTTGGATATAGAGAGCATATTCTGAATCTAGAGAAAGAGCCTCGTTTGCATGTTGTGCTTGGTGATGTTCTTGAGATATTGTGAAGAGAGTTGGATCCACCTCCTTACATTTGGATTATGACACCCCACTCCATTTGAAAGCGTGTATTATTTGTACACGGGATGAGAAGGAACCTTGTCTCAATTTCATCCTTAGAAGGGCAAAGGCTAAGGTTTACTTTTCTTTGATGGAAAAAGAGTTCTTGCATGGAACAAGAACTCTAGTATGGATTCTTCCTGGGTGATTGGTGTTTGAGAGGAATGATTATCATAGTTCTACAAGGTTGCTTTCTTTGATGGAAAAGTTCTTGCATGGAACAAGAACTCTAGTATGGATTCTTCCCGGGTGATTGGTGTTTGAGAGGACAGATTGTACAGATTCACTGTTTGACCATTTCAGGCCCTAATACATGATTCTATTAGTTTGACTGAACTATGGAATATGAGACTTGCTCATTTACATTATAGAGCTCTTCCCGCTTTGGGGAAGATGGTGTCAGGCCTTCCAAAGATCCATGTTGAACACGGTGGAATTTGCAGAGGTTGTGCTCTTGGAAATAATGCCAAGAGGTCCTTTCCGAGCAGCGACAATAGATCCAAGGGGATCATAGACTTGGTTCATACAGATTTATGTGGACCCATGACAATTGCTTCCTGGATACCTATACTATGTGATATTCATTGATGACCACTCTCGGAAGATTTGGATTTACTTATTGAAGACCAAGCATGGAGTCCTTGCTAGATTTTAGGAGTACAAAGCATAGGTTGAAAACTTGACCGGAAAGAAGATTAAAGTGCTGAGATCAGATAATGGAGGAGAATACATCTCCTAGGATTTCAGTGATTTCTGCATTGAGGCAGGGATCAAGAGGGAGGAAATTGTTCCTTACAACCCTCAATAAAATGGGGTTGCAGAGAGGAAGAACATATCTATTATCTGTTAGTCTCCAGTTTTGACTATATTTTTGCCTACATCATGTCAAATATACCCCCATTTTCATATCTAGTATCATTTCCTTCTGGCCTTACCATGACACATTTGACATCCTTTTACAACTAAATGGGGCTATTCAACGTATTCCTATGATTCAAGTTATTTTTAATGTATTTTGATATTTTAAACTAATATTGATACTAACGTGACATGAGTTAGGTACTCGTTCCCTTGAAACAGACTCATCAGTATCAGGTACCGGCTCACACTTAGTGGAGATGCCAAAGACTTGCACGACATGGCTAGATTGGATTGACAATCCGATTCATATAATTGATTGAGTCATAACTCAATATGATGACTCAGGGCGAGATTGTAGAACTGTTTTATTATAATGCTTTATGATCCACTCTTCTTGACACTGCGTGTCATGAAGCTATGAAGTTAGTTTTAACTGACTAGGAGTCATTTTCGGATCTAAGATTCGTTTAGATTAATGCACCTATGTTCAAAACTATTTGGGGAGGATCTATATAAACTGGGATCGCTCTCAAGAAACATTGGTTACGATATGTTATGTGATACGATTTCTGATAATACAACTTGCTATGTGTTATGTTATTCACTGTTAAAATGATTTGAGTTCGTTTTATGAATTATGGAGCATGAAGTATGAAACAATTTTTGCATGGAATAATCTGAATAGCTCTGGTTTCATTTTAGGGCGATTGCACCTCTTGGTTGGGCCCACCAACAGGTTCAATTCGCTGTCTCTTTTCCACAGTAGAGTTAGTTTATTTTTAGTTCTAGAATCTACATGTGAGTTAGTTTTTGAACTCAAAATTACTCTATTAAATTCTGGCTTAGCCATTTTTCAATTAGATCATTTTCAGTTTGATATTATCTCATAGATTGATGAATGTTGAATGAGTTATTTATATTTGTAGAATTTGAAGAATGAACCAAGTGCTTAATCTAGATTTTCTCTGTTTTCTAGTTTCTAGTTTGATCATGATTTAAAGATAATTTGAGTTTAGACTTATTCTGTTATGTTAAGAGAGTTAGCTTATAGTTGGATTAAATGAAGCTTCCAGTACCTGTAGGGTAAAACAAGACATTTAGTTGTTTCACCTGTGTTAGATTTAGAACCGCTTGATGCTTAGATTAAAAGGTTTTTAAAATGATCTCTCTTTTATGGTTTAGATAGATATGATGATGATTAGATGTTTAAGATAATGGTAGATGGTCTTGGGTGATTATATTATATTAGGAATAGAAATAACTTTACTTAAACTCAGAACTGTTTCCATTTGATGAATTAGACAAGAAATGATTAGTTTCAAGATAATCATTAGGGTTCAGTTTCTAAGAGTAAGTTTGTGTTTTCTTCTCAGAATAACCTTTAGATAGGAATTAGAATCTTACCAACACATATAGTGTACATCTCTAAGTTCACTTACCTTGGTTTGACAATTTAGTGTTTTCAGGTAATTAAAAATCTTTAATCCAACAGCCTGACATTTTTGGCGCCGTTGTCGGGGAGCTATTTAGAAGGTAAGTTAGATAATTGTTTTGGTTATTTTCTTAAAATGTATTTGGTTTGGTGTGGTATGTTAGTAGGTTGATGAAAGAGGAGTTGTTAAACGAAGGGTGAAAACCGACATATCTGTTATCACAGGTTCCTCTGAAACTCAATCTTAGTTTTTCTTTTATCTAGTATGTTTTCATGAGAAATAGAGATCATAGAGGTAGATTTAGGGGAAACACAAAGAAACAAAAAGAAGAAACCTCCACCCAAAAAGAAATAGAAACTAAGACTAGAACTCTAGCTGAGGAAACCATAGAGCAAAACATAGAACCAGGAAACACCACATACCAACAAGTTCAAATTCCTGGTGATCCAAACTTGGTTGACACAGTTAATCCAGAAGAAGTGCAAGATATTTTCAGGAACCCTGACACTATAGTTTCACAAATAAAAACTACAACTATTGAATCAAAGGTAATAGGATCCTCAAAAGAACCAATAGGAGATAGTAGTTCTGTCAAAAAGAATCCGGAGAGATGGTATTTCACATCCTCACCAAAGAAAGATCAGATTGCATATACAATTTTTGGTAATCCTTTTAACATGGAAGAAAGAGGGAGAGAATTGGATAGAAGAGAACGAGGAGAAATTCATGTTGAAAATGAAGAAGAAGAAGAAGTAGAGACTGAGATAAGACCAAAAACCACCTTTGGGTTTCCTATTTTGGATTTGGTCCAGAATGTCAATATGAAAAATATCCCACCTTCGGCACTACCAACCTTTTATGGGAAAAGTAGTGAAGAACCATATGTCTTTCTTTTTGAGTTTGACATCCTGTGCAGGAGTTATAACTATCTCCAGGATGCACATAAATTGAATTTATTTCCGGCTACCCTAAAATATTCTGCATTATGTTGGTTCATGAGTTTAGGAGAGTACAACATTAGATCTTGGGAAGATATGAAGGCAAAATTTTTAAAGAAGTACCAGGACTATTGTAGACCCAAGGATTCTCGAAATGATATTTTTAAAATGCAACAACAAGATGAAGAGAGCCTTGAAGATTTCTTAGAAAGATTTACATATACTCTTCAAAAATCCAAATATAATGATCTCCAAAATGAAGCAATCAAGACTCTTTTCTTAAAAGGGGTTTCAGATGAGTACATTGACACTCTCAACTTAATGGCTTTAGGAGACATTTATCAAAAATACTTTGAAGCAATCAATGAACTATGTAGAACTTACTCAAGAAGTAGGGGGAAAACTGCAAAAAGTGTGAGAGAACCTGTCAACAAAAACACCAAAGTACCACATCTGGTGGAGTTACTAGAATTGAATTGGGAAACCTCTTGGAAAATTTTAAAACAGACATTTTAGGAACGATTGGCTCTCAATTAGACACTTTGAAGATTAAGAGAAAGCAGGAAGAGGAAAACCCTGTATTAAGCATATTCTGCCCAAAATGTAGAAAAAGGCATCCTTTACGAGAATGTCATTTGGACAATGTTTCTGTATGTGCAATGTGTACTGAAAATCATAAAACAAAAGATTGTCCATCCTTACTAGGATTTCAAGCTATATTCAATGGAGGGGAAGCTCCAGGGACTCCATCTGCACCTAAGAGGCCTTGGAAACCTAGGAACTCAACTATGTACCAAGAACCATCCCCACAACCTTCCGACTACTATCCACCCTTCTCTCAACAACAACAAAAACATCCATGGAACTGACCAAATTGGCCTCCGCAAAATGTCCCTGCTCAACCTTGGTACCAGGGATGGAGAGAACATAATTATGGAAATAACCAATAGTAGCATGCGGTACCAATTCTCCAGAATCCATGTACTCAATATCCTCCAAACATACATCAACTATTGCCTAGTTTTACTCCACCTCCTTTACCACCCGTTCAACAAACTCCTCAGCAGCCTCATAATCCACCTCGTCCCACCATATTAACCGCTCAACCCATTCCAAATCCTAACAAAAGACCACCTCTTCCATTCCATAATGATGATTTTCAAAATTACCCAGCTTACACCATAAACCCCATTTCCATACAAGAAATACGGCTGAGATCTGGGAAAACTTTAAATAAAACTTAGCCTGTAACAAGAACAACACCAAAGGTAATTATCCAAGAACATGAAGAAGAACTTGTAGATGATTTATCAAATGGGGCATCTTTGAAAGATGTCATCATTCCAAAGAATAAAGTATCCGAATCACAACGTAACATACAAACTCAGGTTCCCCAAACACCTCCTTTTCCTGAGAGGTTGCTCATTGAAAAACCAATTGTTGAATCTGAGTTTGACATCATGAATGAACTAAAAAATGTCTGTGTTAAGATTCCATTGTTACAAGTGATTAGAGATGTTCCAATCTACGCCAAGACCATTAAATAACTCTACATTAAGAAACTAGGTCGGAAACAGAAAGATCCACCCACGATACACCTAGTAGGCCAGTCATCGAATTGTATTTCTGAAGCTCCTAAAATTGTGAAGTATGCCAACCCCGGGAACCCAATAGTTTTAGTTACTATC
>SNQJ01S0027425.1:2866-32818 GCA_010110895.2 Picea sitchensis | reverse complement strand
TTTATTGACAAATAATATTATATGCCATTGTCTTTATTGCAAACATTGACTTCGTCAATATTTACTGCTAATTATGCTCATGTACTTTAAATATTGATAGTCATTGATTAATGAAGTTTTAACCACTATTGCATGTACTAGTGTCATTGTTGTCTTGTCTCTCAAGCAGGTGCCTCTTCTGTGGTTTTTCTTCATTTGACTATCTTCTTGGCGGTAATCTGTGAAGGGAAAACTTGCCTTAATCCTTTAAGCCTTTACCTTTCAAAACCCCAGATTGCCAGGGACGTCTCCCTTGGGCTTAGCCACCCTAAATAGAAAGAGACCCCCATCGAGGTGATAGTGGGTGGGAAGGCTCCTGTTACGCCAGTTTGACCATTACCCTTTGGCTGCTTGACCTAAACTACAAACTGAGCGATAACAGTTCCCATTGTGTCAAGTTCTCATGGAAGATAGGGAATCTTTTGCTGAATCTGAACCTTGTTGAATTGCTTTCCTTTCTGAAATTGTTTTCCTTCTTAGCTTGTTGAAGGTGGTTATGAACTTGTTGTTGGAGGGGTTGGATCCGTTCAACTAATCTAGTTGCATGATATGCCCAAGTGTGGGAGGACTTTGTTGGTGAATATGCTATATTAGGAGTATGAAGGGATCTGTTGTAACTTTGCTGGATTGGGCACTGTGGAGACACCGTCGTAGGTGGCACAACAATATTTTTGTGGTATTATACAATCTGCTTCTGTTGGATAAAAATGTCTTGGGGCGAGGCTGAAGTGACCGCAGTGCCCTTCTGTTCACCTTCTGCCCAAATTGTGAAGAGGCTAAACTTTGCGGTATGAGAGATTACTTTGCGGTATTATTTTGTTGGGACAGTAGTCGGGACTACCTATGGTATCTTGTAGAGATGACCCACCAAAGTAACAATGACACTACGAGGTCGATACTCATAACCTCATGATGATTTCACATATATGGCGGGATGAAAACAACATCACAGACTTCCAGTGGGATAACATCACACAGTACCTCAGCCTTGAAGGGATTGATGTCATAGTATATGTGACACTGTTGGTTGACATGAAGATCTTGAAACCGACGAAGCCACCCGATGTTGTATGGTTGTGGGTGTGGTGTTGTCGAAAAATTCAACTGCTTGACAACCTTTGTTGAGATTAGGTTCTTTTGGCTTCCACTATCAATAATAAATTGCAACAGGGTCCCCTTCATCCACATCTGTGAATGGAAGAAGCGATCCCCCTCCTCAGGATCATATGGTTCTTCTGGTTGGATTGTTGTGGTCATGACAATAGCAATGGGTTATTCATAAATTATATGTCTCCTTTTATTGTTGTTTGAATCAGAGTTTGATTTGGGGCTAAATTCTGTTTCTTTGAGCTCGGCTACTAATAACTGTTTCGAGCGACATTCATCAGTGTTGTGCCAAGAGATTTTGTGTAAGTCGCACAACTTCCCAATGTCCTTCGTTTTCCTGTTTCTCTTCTTTTCCTGTGACTTGGAATGTTTGTATTATGGTCTGCTATTCTATGGATTAGGGTTTCCTTTACCATACTTTGGTTGTTGCATATTTGCAGACCCAAATTGCCGCTTGTTTTGGTGCTTAAATTTTTGCTTGATTTTGACAACATATCAATAAGAGGCTCCTAGTGATGAGATGTCTAGAAACTCCATTTCACTTTGGAAGTATCTATGTGGAGCCCCATGGTATTTTATAACCAGATGTCGCTTAGAGTCTTTGATACCCAGCTTGGTGCACAATGTATGTAAGGTATTTGTGAACTCCGACATTTTTTGGCTCCTCTCTTGATGCAGCTTGGTCCATCTCATGTACTGGTCATCATAGTTTCCCATAGGGTAATATTTCTCCTAGACCGAATCCGTAAAAAAATCCCAAGTGGGTTCGGTCCCAAATATTCCAGACTCCTCTATGGAATTTTGCTCCCAGTAAGTTTCTCTTAGTAAGTTTCCCACCAATGTTTGACATGGGGGAGAGACTTAAGGAGAATGTTATCACATAGTTTGTAGTTAAGGTAAAATACAGATGAAAGGAGGTCAAACTAGCATAACTGAGACTATCCCACCACTGTCACCTCAATGGGATAGATCTTTCTATTTAGGGAGGTAAGTCCCAGGGGAGACATCCTCGGTGACCTGGAGTTTTGAGAAGGCAAAGGCTTATGGATAAGTAATGTTATTTCCCCCTCACAAGTCACCACCGATCAAAAAGTCCATCTTAATAGGTAATAAAGATAAACGATAACTGGAAATAGTAACCAAGAAGTGTACCTTCCTGAGACAAAGCAACAAAGAAACTATACATGTGCAAGCTCACTTGCTGGTTAATACTTCATATAATCAATGAATTTCTGATAATAGGAAATTGAGCAATAATATTGATGAAGTAAATCAATGTTTATACAATAACAATGATTACAATATCACTTCACAATAAATGCTAAAGAAACTCTAATGATGAGTGGCAATCAATGTAACAATATCAACACTTTAGAAACAATGCCTTAACCAATCATTCAATTGCTTTAAAGGTAAAACGAATGTTTCATAGAGGTGTTTATAGCATAAAAAAGGTGACGAAAACAATAGGGTTAGTAAGATTAGTCTAGGCTAGGGTTAAAAATAGTAAGAGGTTGTTCAAGAATGTTTAGAAATTGTTTGTGATCAAGGTAGTCAATACAAAAGGTGTTAGATTAGTGCGTTACTAGGGCATATGGAGTCAAAAGAGGCTGCAAAGGTTGAAGGACTAAATGATAATGAAAAGACCAAAGACAAGAGGGTTAAATGTTGAGGTGTTGCTAAGTCAAGGCCTCAACAATGAAACCATAGGGGAGAAAGGCTCACTAAGGTGTATAAACCCTAGGCCTTAGTGCTTTCTCCTCCTTCTTTAGCTTATTAGCAATAATAAAATCGGCTAGCTTGAGTGATAGATGAAATGGCTAAGGACAAGAAGGTTTAATGATGAAGTGTTTCTATGGAAAGGATTCATCAATAAAACCCTAGGGAAAACGACTCACTAAGGTGTAGAAACCCTAAGCCTTAGTGCGTTTTCTCCTTCCTTGGCTCAAATACAAGATGGAAAATGGCTAGGCTAGAAGAATATCGATAGAGTGTTGCTATGGAAAGAGTCTATCTTACTTCAGCAAATCAAATGGCTCTTAATCTTAATAGGGACATGAGACAAGGACCTTAGCATGTGCTTGTCACCTAGGGTTTTAATGCAACAAATTGTAATAACAAATGAAAGTAAATAATACTATAACCATTCAATCAAGAAGTGTTGCAGAAATTCACTTATATAAACCATGCATTCAAGTATCCAAACCCTAGTTGTAAAACTTCCACCAAGAAGAAATGCTAAAATATTCCCAAAATAGTCTCCTTCAACAAGTGTGCACCAATTTTCAGCCAAAAACCCTCAATGAGGGCGCAAATTTCAGAGCTCACTAATGTGTGAGTGAAAGATGATGAAAAAATTGAGAGTGAAAACCCTCAATATATACCATACCAATGGCCTTAATTAAATTTTAGGTCATCAAAAGGATGACAAGGCCAAAATACACAATAATATTGTTTTACATTAAATTGTCATAAATTAAACCCTAATCAAGAAAAATCAAGACGTCTTGCCCCTTATAGGGTGACATTAGCCCTTTCTAGGGAAAATGAAGCCTCCTAGAGAAAAACGTTACCCTCCTTGGGCTTCTCCAACCTGCCACATGTGCCAAACTTCCATGACTGTCTCCCAAAACATATATGAAGTTGGATGATGTCATGAGCCTCCTAGGTGATGTCCTGGGCCTTCCAAGGCCAACATTCCAATGAATAGGGCACAACCCCCCTAGGTAAGGCTCTGTCGGGGTGCCTCTGTGGAATGTCCTCCTCTTCTCTGGTGCAAACCCCTTTGTCTTGTCTCTGCCCCTTTTTGGGGTCTCAACATCCATCTGGTGGGCTCTTCAGCCCCATGGAGGTCCAAACTAATCATCTCCCCATGTGTACCTGTCCAATGTGGTACCTGTCCACCAGGCATGATCCTTCGCATCAACAACTACGCCCTCCATGGGCTCATAAGTCACAGGGATCATAGCAATGTCAATCACATATCATCATCAATATTATTAAACATGTGCATAAAACCCTTTTTACCCTAGTCAAGTGCTCAAAGACATTATACAAATCTGCAATACAAGTTTGGAGAAAGTGATAGGGCGTCCTATTGGGCTAGTGTCCACTGGAAAATGATTGTTTCTGGAAGAGATTAAATCCAAGTCATGTAAATGGGTGATGTGGATAAGGGATGTCCTGACAAGGGGTGTAGTGAAAGCAGGGAAATGGAAGGCTTACCTGTGGGTGTCTTTGTAGAAGGCGAGTTGCACCTGTCCTGGATGCAAATGTTTCCAAGCCCATTCATGCCTTTTATTCTTATTCTTTATTGCTTTTTCTTCAAGAAGCTAATCAGGGGACACTACCCTGGCGTGGTGACCAGTGGTGACAATTTTACCCACAAGTAATTTCACAGAAATGAGAAGGCTGGCTCGTGATGAGACCCCCTTTCTCTTGGCCATGCAACCAAGAGCCATTACCCTGGCGTGGTAACTACCTGCTAGTAGTGTCATACTTCTAGGTACCCATGGACCTAATAGGTTGGCTCGTGATGAGACCCCCTATCCTATGACTATGTCTTATTTTATTATTTTTATGGGTCCCTCTTGTTTCTTGCTGAGAAGTCTTTTACTGCTTTCTCGGGGATCCCTGGGAGAAGCATCTCGAGGTTTTATTTTAGGATTTTATCTTTTGCCAGCTTTCTTTTACCTTCTGGGCCTTTAGCCCCTTCTTCCCACAAGGCAAGGTGAAACCCTTAAATCATTGGCCAACCCATTTCTTAGACAAATGTAATGGGATGGATGCAAGGGAAATAAGATGATTTTTTTTTAAAATGACGGGAGAGGACGATGAATTTTTAGAAATCCCCCTAGTGGAAACTCAAAAACTGTGGGCACATGCTTAATAGGGCATCCTATCATTCCCCCCAAACATGGTCAAGTGGACAAGTATAAGATCCAAGAATTTGTTAGAAACAAAAAGAATTAAATTCACATATTCAAAGGTTTTGAGGATCATAGTGACACATACCATGATATTTAGACTCATTACCTCATGGAGCAAGAACCATCTCTGATACAGGACCAAACCGAAGGTGATGAATGTTGCTGCTGACAAAGTGGAGGCGTTGTATGGGAGAAAATATGGGCCCTCCAGGGCCATTCTCAAGTTGATATGTCTCTCGGTACTCCATGTCTAGGACCTGTGGGCCTTGAGGCATGATCTCCTAGTTATCCCTAAAAGTGGGGGATAACATCTGACTCCAACTCGGGGACATGTGCTCACCATAGAGAAGATGAGAACCTCATCATCTCTGGCATAACCTGTAACCTACTTGATCTCAATAACAACTATTAGTAATCATTTGGGGTGGTGATATCACCCGAGTTCATATATATATAAGACTGAAATAAAAACAATCATATGTACAAGTGTGAAAGCAAACTACTCTAGTATGCAATGCAATGGTATATACAATTAATGCAAAATTCCTACCTACTTACCTATACTTACCTGTGAATTCAGGTCCCCCCACCTTGGTGGGGTTTGAGGAGGTTCCCATTGATTGGTAATGGGCACCTGCTTCCTTCCAAAGTGGACAAGTAGTAAGAGTCGTCAACTGATTTTCTTCCAAATTTGAAAGGCCCAAGCCAAGATTTAGTACTTCCCTTGACATTAGTTGGGCTCTCCTTTCTGGGTATCCCACATCCATACTACATCCCCTTCCTTGTATTATCTGATATTGTATTTGGTTGTTCCCTGAACAACCATGGTGTATTGTGCAAAGGGAGGAGGGTGGGATTCTACTGTAAAGACTTCTTACTGGGAAGGCTGAATCAATATGCCACTTTCTCCTATTTTTAGTAACTTCACGGTCCCAACTTCATTGTCTTTATATTTGTTTAGGAGTTGTTGATATTCCTCTTTCTTGGGCCATTGAATCTGATTGAATTCTTCCTCTGTTGCAAAAGGCATATCATTCAGAGAAAAATCAGGAAGACTTTCCATGATTTTCTCATGTGCTTTGTCATCTTTGATGGGATCACTAGCTTCTTACACATGGGTTGTAGTCATGGGTACATTCGGGAGACGACCTGTAATTCCATATTTCAAATGTATATTCACATAAGTGAGGTCCATATCAAGGGTACCTCCTAGTTTTGAGGCAAACTTCCTAGACAACAACATGCCCCACATATTTGGGACATCCACTACCACTATGTCCATGTGGATCACTTTCTCGGGGTATTCTTTAAGGAAAAAATTGACATTCTCAATTACCCCATGTGTGGGTATGGATTTAGATTCAAAGCCACACACATTCCTGTAAGGTCGTGTGACTTTTAAGCCTACTTGTTGCATGACCTTGAGGGACATCATATTAGAACCGACCCCTGAATCCAACATGCAGTTGTTGAGGCTCTTGTTATTCATTATCAAGGTAATAAAGAAGGGGGGATGTTCGTCATACTGGACCCTAAAGTGATCACCTTGAAACATAATAGGAGGGTCCATGGGTCCATATGATCCTTTGAAGAAGTTGTCAAATCGTTCTTTAACAGACGGTGCCTTAATGACTTCTCTCAGAGGGATGGTTACATACATCTTAGATAATGCCCCTTCAAAATCAAAGTTTAAGTCCACCCTCTCGGTTTTGGAAGTTTTCGTGAAGATAATGTCCGAGGGTGGAGGTTTCGTTTGAGATGCCACAGGAATGGTAGATATGGGTTGGTTCAACTTCTTTCATCTATACACCTGGAACTCTTGTTTCTTCAACTTCCCTTTTGATTCTTGGTCTAGGTTGTTTATTACTACCATTCTAGCCAGCCTGGCTGCTTCTTTTATTCCCTCTCGATGTTCTTCAGCAGTGATATTTATTTGGGGATTTTCTATGACATGACCTATATTGTTTAATTGTTCATGGCCATCATTGTTTTAAGGACACTCATGTTCCCAATGTGCTTCACTACACCGTAAACACCAAGGATTTTCATCCACTACATTTGCGGGAGCTAAAGTGTTTGGAACCTCTTGATCATTCTTTGGTTTATAGAATTGGTTCCCCTTTTGGAATTGACCTTTGTACGAGATCCTAGGTGCTTGGGTCTGGGCTCTTTCCAAGTTGACAATTCTACTCATCATTAGCTCTTGATTTTTTATCATGTCATCCATGGTTGCTTGTAATTTTTCCATATTGGCACAAAGGTAGAAAGTAGGCTCGGTATTGTGGGATATCTTGGGTTTAGTGCCCATTTTGCCCCTTGGATTTGTGAAAGTCTCAATCTTAGACGAATGGAGGTTGCCTTCAATCTTGGTATCCAATTCTTGAGCTTCTTGGATTGTTTAGGGGTTTTTGTCTCTGAGGAGATACCCTGGTTGAACAGTGAAAAATTTGGCATAGATATAGACAAGGTAATCATCAGTTGGATGATGGCTTGCAGGGATCTTTTGCAACAAAGTTTCAAACCTAGTATGGAATTCTCGAATGGTCTCATTTTCATGCTTCCAAAGGGAATTTAGCCTAGTTAAGAGCATGTTGGGGTCTTCCTTGATACTCCATCTCTTGAGAAAGGTTTCCTCTAGTTTGTCCATGGTTTTAATGCTACCATCAGGAAGAATATGATACCAACACCTTGAAGCATAAAGGAGGGTACCAGAGAACAATTTCATGACTAGGTATTTAGCATCATCACTAACGGGGTGAAGCTGAAAAAACACCCAAAAATTGCTCATATGCTCTTCAACACTAATTGCATCAGTGCCCTTAAACTTATGCAACCACTTCTCATACTTGGGTGGCATTTTCCTAGGGTATCCTGGTATGGTTGACATGTCTAGCATTTTGAAAAGAGTATATGACCATTGTCTTTGGTTATTGGCTGGGTTCGGTGCATTGGTCTGAGTTGTTGTGATAGACATGGTGTTCAAAGGAAGACTTCCTCGAAAAAGTGATTTTACTACAAGAGTGTTTCGGGGAGGATTTGTTTTGAAGGATTGAGGAGGGTTGTTGTACCTCCTTGTGGTTTGTGGAGTCGCTAGATAATTTTCTTGAAACTATCAAAGGAAAAGGGAAAACACCCTAAGTGGAGTTGCCAGGTAAGCTTGTAAGATAAATACACTTGAGGAGAGGCTTACCGAAAAGTGTCATCATGAGGAGAATTGACTCAGTGTTCCCTGTCAACGACGCCAAAATGTTATCGCACAGTCTGTAGTTAAGGTAAAAGATGGATGAAAGGAGGTCAAACTGGCATAATTGAGACTATCCCACTACTGTCACTTCAATGACATAATTCTTTCTTTTTAGGGAGGTAAGGCCCAGGGGAGACGTCCCCGGTGACCTGGGGTTTTGAGAAGGAAAAGAATTATGGCTAAGTAATGCTATTTCCCCCTCACAAGTCACCACCGATCATAAATTCCGACATAATAGGTAATACAGATAAAATATAACCAAAAATAGTAACCAAGAAGTGTACCTGCCTGAGACAAAGCAACAAAGAAACTATACATGTGCAAGCTCTTTCCTGGTTAGTACTTCATATA
Organism: Picea sitchensis; assembly: GCA_010110895.2. NCBI lineage: Eukaryota > Viridiplantae > Streptophyta > Pinopsida > Pinales > Pinaceae > Picea > Picea sitchensis. The sequence continues at coordinate 24,148 of SNQJ01S0027425.1, read as the reverse complement.
ATCAATGACTTTCTGATAATAAGCAATTGAGCAATAATATTGATGAAGTAAATCAATGTTTATACAATAGAAATGATTACAATATCACTTCACAATAAATGCTAAAGAAACTCTAATTATGAGTGGCAATCAATGTAACAATATCAACACTTTAGAAACAATGCCTTAACCAATCATTCAATTTCTTTAAAGGTAAAATAAATGCTGCATAGAGGTGTTTATAGCATAAAAAAGGTGACGACAACAATAGGGTTAGTAATATTAGTCTAGGCTAGGGCTAGAAATAGTTAGAGGTTGTTCAAGAATGTTTAGAAATTGTTTGTGATCAAGGTAGTCAATACAAAAGGTCTTAGATCAGTGCGCTACTAGGGCATATGGGGTCAAAAGAGGTTGCAAAGGTTGAAGGACTAAATGATAATGAAAATACCAAATAAAAGAGGGTTAAATGTTGAGGTGTTGCTAAGGCAAGGCCTAAACAATGAAACCCTAGGGGAGAAAGGCTCACTAAGGTGTAGAAACCCTAGGCCTTAGTGCTTTCTCCTCCTTCTTTAGCTTATTGGCAAGAATAAAATCGGCTAGATTGAGTGATAGATGAAATGGCTAAGGAAAAGAGGATTTAATGATGAAGTGTTGCTATGGCAAGGATTCATCAATAAAACCCTAGGGAAAACGACTCACTAAGGTGTAGAAACCGTAGGCCTTAGTGCGTTTTCTCCTTCTTTGGCTCAAATAAAAGATGGAAAATGACTAGGATAGAAGAATATGGATAGAGTGTTGCTATGGAAAGGCTCTATGTTACTTCAACAAATCAAATGGCTCTTAATCTTAGTAGGGACATGAGACAAGGACCTTAGCATGTGCTTGTCACCTAGGGTTTTAATGCAGCAAATTGTAATAACAAATGCAAGTAAATAATACTATAACCATTCAATCAAGAAGTGTTTCATAAATTCACTTACATAAACCATGCATTCAAGTAGCCAAACCCTAGTTGTAAACCTTCCACCAAGAAGAAATGCTAAAATTGTCCAAAAATAGTCTCCTTCAACAAGTGTGCACCAATTTTTAGCCAAAAACCTTAAATGAGGGTGCAAATTTCAGACCTCACTAATGTGTGAGTGAAAGATGATGGAAAAATGAGAGTGAAAACCCTCAATATATACAATACCAATGACCTTAATTAAATTTTAGGTCATCAAAAGGACAACAAGGCCAAAATACATAATAATACTATTTTACATTAAATTGTCATAAATTAAACCCTAATCAAGCAAAAGCAAGACGTCATGCCCCTTCTAGGGTGACGTTGGTGAAGTCTTTTACTGCTTTCTTGGGGATTCCTGGGTGAAGCATCTCGAGGTTTTATTTTAGGCTTTTATCTTTTTCTAGCTTGCTTTTACCGTCTGAGCCTTTAGCCCCTTCTTCCCACAAGGCAAGGTGCAACCCTTAAATGATTGGCCAACCCAATGCCCAGACAAATGTAATGGGATGGATGAGCGGGAAGCAAGATGAAAAAGTGGTAAAATGACGGGAGCAGACGATGAATTTTCAGAAATCCCCCCAGTGGAAACTCAAAACCTGTGGGCACAAGCTTATTAGGGCATCCTGTCATTCCCCCTAGACATGGTCAAGTGGACAAGTATAAGATCCAAGATTTGTTAGAAACAAAAGGAATTAAATGCACATATTCAAAGGTTATGAGGATAAAAGTGACACATACCATGATACCCAGACATATTACCTCATGGAGAAAGAACCATCTCTGATACAGGACCAAGCCGAAGGTGATGGATGTTGCTACTGACAAAGTGGAGGAGTTGTATGGGAGAAAAGATGGGTCGTCCAGGGCCATGCTCAAGTCGATATGGCTCTCATTACTCAATGTCTAGGACATGTAGGCCTCAAGACATGATCTCCTAGTTATACCCAAAAGTGGGGGATACCAGAGCACAAAGGTGTTCTTTTCTCTGTCAGAAAAAATGTGGACAGAAAATTAACCTTCTAGTAGATTTAACTACTTTTCCAAAGCATCTGCATCGATCTGAATTTCAAATACGGGAATATCGAAATTAACTTGTACCTTGTGTTATCCACCAAGTTGCACTAGGATGGACTTGTAGATGAGCTGCCAAAGATTGAACAACGACTTGTTCAAAATTCAGAGTTCAGAAGTCCAGACGACCAATATGGTCGTTTTTCAATTTTTTTTTACCACATTTCCATGCCCTATGGGGAATTGTAATAAAATGAATTAAGCATGTGATTTTTGTAAAAGTCTTAGCCACCGAAGGATTAGACACTAGTACTTTACTCTAGAGTGTTTTTTTTAATTGCTAATTATATTTTTCTCTTTAAGCGAACTATAATTTTCGAGTGTTTTCCCTCAATAACCTCCAAAGATGGAGTAATTGTACTAGCATATATGACTTGGGGGGTGTTTTAAGTCTAAATTCTTATGTATATAACCATGATAAGAATTATGTCCCCGAGGTGTAGGATAGTCAGTGACAGAGTGTGTTGTTAAGTCACTCTGTGATGTTAAAGTCACAGGTTCGAAACTTGCGGGGACACAAAATCCAACCATGTTAAGGGTTGGTGTGGCTCAGGCCGGGTGCGATCCCCGGGTGATTTTGACGGATTTGATGCCCCTGAGTCATGGTTTCTTAGCCATAGGTTAGTCCCACATGTCACGGACAAACTAACCAAAAAAAAAAAAAACCATGCTAAGCATTATCCTAGAGTTTCATGGAAATGTGCTAAGTCCCCCTTAGGATTTCTTAATTTTTTTCAATTAATAAAAAATTTCCCGTAAAATGGAATTTTTTAGTTGTAATTTGAAGTTGTATTAAAAAAGTAGTACTAGGAGGCATTATACGCCTTGGGGGTGCTCATTTTTTAAACTAGAGAACCCCCTTTACCTAAGTACTCACTTTTGTGAGTGAAATTAATGATTTTAATCACTAAAAAGGTAATTTTACAATCAAAATCCAAAAAAGACATAAAAAATCAGCATTGCTAAATTATAGCAAAGTTGTCGGAAACATGTTTTAACATGTTTTCTGTCAAATAAATCCTAAACGGATACGTGACACTCATACGAGGAAAGTAAAAGGTTTTTAATCTTGAGTGAGTGAAGTGTAGCTTGAGTTAAATTTGAGTTGGGTTTGATTTAAGCATGTGGACAAAAGGAAGTGCGCCCCTCTTGGAGAGGTCATTCTAGAGAGGGGCCACCCTCTCTCGGATATGTGGCACCATCCTACTCTCTTCATACCTTACACTTGTCTTGTTTTGGAGTAAGAGGAGAGGTGGAATCCCTTTGGCTACCACTTGGCTCTCATCCTCTTCCATTTGGTGCACCCCTCTCTTCCACTTGGTGTGCCCTGCTCTCTTGGGCTTCTCCCTCATTTTCTTTTTAACCAAGCACTCACCTCTTGTGCAAACTAGTTGGAGCTTGGGTGATATTTCTTGTTGATGTTATTGTAATATTTCTTTCTCATTGGAATAAAAAGGCTTTGTTGGAATAAAAATACTACTACATGGTGTAAAACAATCTTGTGTGGATCATCTATGTTCAATTTTGTATGAGGTATAAGCTTTCTTGTTAATATTTTGCATTTGTTGTTAAATCCTGGCCTTGGAAGCGGAGATACCTCCCAATAGTATAGAAATAGAAAATATAGATTTCTTAATATTTCTATTGATTCATGTATGTTAGATGGTTTGAATTGCATGCTTATTTAGCTGAATATTCATGCTTTCATGCTCCTATATTATGTGACACCAATGCATTTAACCCTTTTGCAAGATGTTTTAAGTTGTGCATGATATCTCACTTGAAGGATAGGTTGAGATAGCTTGCATATTATTCATTATTCAATATTGTGGTGAATAACATAGTCCCTCATTTTTCCACCAAAGCAAGGAACCCCATTGCCCAAGGCTTCTCAAGAGATCAAGCAATTCTACTCTCTCTTTCTCTTTTAAATTCTGAATTTCTTTGGTTACTTAAATCTACATTCTAGATCTACCATACTTCAATCTAAATACATAAGTAGATAAGATTTGTAGAAGCATTTGTTTAGATCTTAGCTTAGTTTCAATTTATCCATCTTTTCAAGCAAGATCTAGCGATAGGAAAAGTCTCTTTTGCAAGTTAAAACTTAGTCAAATTTAAAGGCTTTAAAAGAGATCTTTAGTATTATGCTTTAGCTTTCATATATAACAAGTTAAGTGCTTTGAATTTGCTTCTCTTTAAAAATAGTCAAAGATCCTAAGGAAACAAGCTTTCTAACTTGCTTTCCTTAGTTCCTTTTGCTCATTTATCATAGATTTTACTTAGAAATTTTTGGGTTTATCTACTAATAACCAAAGACACTCTTAAAGTGTTTTTGGGCATATTTTGTATTTTTTGTTTGTTATTTTGTGCAGGTCATTGAATAAACAAGGGGAGATTCTACCAAATTTTGGTGGATTAGGAGCATTTGGGACTTCCAAAAGCACCCTATACCTTCCTAAAGACATTTGTAACTTGTAAAACCTTCGATCCATCATTACAAGGATCCAACATCTCATCTAAAGGAGATCATTGTAACTGAATTAATAAAATAAGTGAGCCAAGGGAGGCCTCACTTTTTGTTTTGCCCCGGGGGGGTTGGTGTTGTGGTTTTGAGCATTTTTCATTTAGTTTTCTTTTTTTCTTCTTTAAATATCAAACTATCTCACATATAAATAATAAGCTAAAACAAATCACAACTTTAGTCTTAGTTTTCATTTTTGCAAAGTAGAATACTAGTTTTTAGTTTATCTTTCTTTTTCTGCAATTTCAAAATTGGCAAATAAATCGTCCCCTCATCTCCTCGCAAGAGGATGGTCAGTGAGGACTTAGTAATTATAAAAAATTTCCCTTTAAAAATTTTACTTTATTGTTTAAATTAAATCTTCCCCTCAGCGCCTGGTGTTGTTCTTGACCCTTCCAGTTGTGATCTTGTCTCGATCTTCTAGAAATAAGTTTCATACACTCCAGGCTAGTTAGTGTGGAGTAGTAATAATAGGGCAATCTCAAAAGAGGACGATTGTTTGGTTCAAAGAACCGCCTAGGGGGAGTGTGTGAAATTTCATTGAATACCCTGAGCTTGTTCCCCTCAGTGTTGGACCTCCGACACCTCTAGTGAGCTTGTTGGTGAAACCATTGGTGTTCGACAAGTTCTCAACAAATCTTTGAGTTAAAGGGATAACCTCTCTAGAGGCTAAATCTATTTTATCTTGATTTAATTTCACAATCTCATTAATATACTTTTCAAAAGACAATCTAATAAAACACTTGTTCAAATAACTGCCCATGATACTTTTAAGGCACTGGTCTCATTTTCATATTACACAAAGCCATTTGTTTCAAGTACTTTCATTTCTCAAGCACTTTTTATTTATTTTGAAGTATTTCCTTTATTTACTTGCATCTTGTTATCTTGAGTATCCTTTTATGCAAGTATCTCTTTTATGTATATGTGGTTGTGGTGAATGAATGATATATGCTCTTAGAGTAGATTTACTTTACACTTTGTCTTTTGCAATAAACTCCTAGATTTATTTCTTGTACTTAGATTAGTTCAATCCATAGATTATTTTATTTAGGGACTACCCCCCTTGGCTTCGTTAGGAGTTGGCCTAGATGGAGGAGTTGAGGATTAGGTGACAACACCTTAACTCTAACTTGCCCCCAAGGAAACACCAAGTGGATTGAATATTTCTTCCACGTCACCCAGGTGTGTATAAAGGAAGAAACATTTTTTGCACCGTTGTCGGGGATAAATCTTTCTATTCCTGGAATTCAACTTTTGGTTTTTTTTTTTGTTTTTGCTTTGTTTTTTATGCTTGTTGTTTATCATATCTAGACTCAATCATCTGGTGACTCCACTCAATCTAAATTTTACAAAGTATTATACAAGAAGGAACTCACAAGGCTTGGTTGATTTCCTCCCTGATCCCCAAAAGGTTTATAGGAGAAGGTTATCCAAACTTTCTTCTCGTAGAATCCTTGATCAACAGGGATTCAAGTCCATTTCTGATATACACTTTCTATTTAATAATTCTAGTTTAGACTCTAATTTTTTGCAAGTTGAAATGGATGACTATTTTAGTCCACTTGATTTTTCTAATGTAAATGGATATCCTCATGTTTTACCTAAAAATGTTATTGAAACATTGCTTGCATTTTAGGGAAATAATGTTATTACTTCCAAAGATCACATTAAATCTTTTTATTTATGTTTTAATAAGTGGTGTAATGGTGCACCACATAATCATGAGGATGTAAAAATGAAACTTTTTGCATGTTCTCTTGAAGAAGATGCATATGATTGGTTCTCTGGGTTAGATGACAAAAAGTTTGCAACCATAAAGGATTTGATTGAAACTTTCATTTAGAGATGGGGTGATAAGAAAGAGTATCCTCACTTGTTGGAAACACTCCATGGTATAAATAAAAGTGAGAATGAAGCCATGGAGGAATTTAATAAAAATTTCAACGAGTTGGTTTCAAGTCTTCACACGGATATTAAGCCCCCAACTACTTCTATTCTCATCTACTACATTGAAGTTTTCAATGGTGAGATGAGATACAAACTTAGAGATAAAGAACCAACTAATCTAAAGAACACCCAGGAAATGGCCATCAATATTGATAGAAACATGCAAGCTTATGGCAAGTCCAACCTGTTAGGTTTCACAAGGGGTAATACTTCCAAGTAGCAGGAACCTAAAGATAAAAAAATTTCTTTAGATAGTAAGGCTTCTTCTTATGACCCTTTGAAAGAGTTAACACAAATGAAAGAACTTGTTAAGGCCATGGAAGTAATCCATGCAACCTAGTTGAATGCCATGCCAACTAGGTTGATTGCCATGGAAAGATCTCAAGTCAACAAATTTCAACCTAGACAAAATATTGAAAAATGGAAAAAGAAAGGTCCATCTCAAGATGAGAGACTACCAAATTAGTTGGAAGCAATGAATGCGGTTCAACAAGAGACTCCTCCTTTTTGTAGGGATTGTGAAGAATTCCATGAGGAATCTACTTGCCCCGTGTTTTGTCAGATTAATCAACAAGGGTTTCTTGGATCAAATAACTATGTTGGATTTTCAAGATGCCCAGATTTTATAAATAATACCTACAATGTCACAAAAGATCAAGGGAAATGCAATAAAGAATTAAATAATAAAAAAGAAGATTTGAAGATGGATAATGTGACTAGATTGTATGGTGAGAACCCTTCTCCAGAACATATTTTAGAGTTGGCAAGATATAAAGGAGTAACCTACCAGAATAAAGGGAATGATAATGATAATGTAACGAGATCCAACTGAAAATCTAAATCTTGACTTGGGAAATTGGATATCAAACACTAAGGTTTTGGTTCCAATATTGGATCTCGTTAAGATACCTTCACAAAAGGATAAGTTATTAAAATCAATAGAAGGTCTTGATGAGAGAATTCTTGGGAAGTACAAGTCCAAAGAGCATCATGAGGATGCCCCTGTGATTATAGATAGTATGGATTGGATAAGGGAAGATCATCCACCCTTCTTTGTATCTTTAAAGATCAATGACCTTCTTCTTCATAATTGTGTGTATGATTCAAGAGCTTCATCTAATATCATCACCAAGAATGTCATGAATATGTTGAATCTGAAAATTACAAGGCTGTACCATAATGTTTGTGCCATGGATTCAAGAGAGATTGAGACACATGGTATAATTTTGAATCTTCAAGTTAAGTTGGCAGCTTATTACTTTCCCCATGGACATACTTGTTATTGATGTGCATGATGCATGGGGTATGCTCTTATCTAGAAAGTGGGCTGCTACGTTAGGAGGTAATATTCAGATGGATTTATCATATGCTATTATCCCTTCTTCTAAAAATTCATTTTTCAAGTTGCATAGGGAGAAGGAAATAAAGTTTCATGTTGAATATCCCAAAGAACCCATGAATGAGTTTGTTTATCATATGCATGAAATTGGAAATTACGAGATACCATCTGACTTCCTAGCACCGGTCAAAGAGAGATTCAAGGATGACTTACCGAATGTTTGTAATGTTTGGGACACCATGGATTCCTTTGATGGTATTTTTCTTGAAGAAGCTCCAAGTAAAGTTGATTCAACACATTTAGAGTCAGGATTTGGTTTGAATTTATCAAGTTGGGTCAGCGTTGTCAACATCATTTTTTTAGCTATCAGATAAGTCATTTGATGGTTAGGATGAGTTGGATAGAATTTTTGGGACATCCACTCCATATGTCTTAGAGCCTGGAGATATATACTTTGGTAAAGAGGATATTTTTGACAGGAAAAATGATTATAAAAATGAAAAAATAGAAAAACCTGATGATCACATCGAAGTAAATGTTAAATCGGACAAAGATCTCAGGATAATAAAAATCATAAAAGGTATTTCAAAGAAAAGAAGAAAAAATGGAATAAATATTGTGAAAGATTTGACATATGATATTGTTGTTGATGAAGTCAAAGAATATGCTAAGCCTTTTAAAGAAAAGACAAAAAGGATAAATTGTAAGCTTTTTCCAAAGGCACAAAGAAAAGTCTTCAACAACTCTTCTTAGCCAGTTGGATGACAAAAGGTTAAATCTGCTAGTGAAAGGGCTCCACCTTGATTTGGTCATCAATGAAGATATTTGATGCCCATGGGGCATCCTTTGTAACATATCTCTAACCCTTTCCTTTGTATTTTATTTTCATATTCTTTATTTCCCTTGTAATTTATGTTCACTTTCTTCTTTTGTATTTTATCTTGTATATAAATGTATACTAGTTTATGTTTATTTTATTATTATATCTTGTATATACATGTATATTAGTTATGCAACTTCAATTTATACTTGGTTTTAATATACATGTGTCACTGATGTTTTTTTTGGCGAGATGTTTGTGATGTAGGAAACAGATTCAGGATTCTCGCATGCTCTCCTTTTGCTCAAAAGATCAAGCACACGTCCCTATATGGAGCCAATCGTATCCACCAAGTTGCACTAGGATGGACTTGCAGATGAGCCTCCAAATATTGAACAATGACTTGTTCAAAATTCAGAGTTCAAAAGTCCAGTCGACCAGTATGGCCATTTTTCAAATGTTTTTTACCACATTTCCATACTCTATGGGGAATTGTAATAAAATAACCTAAGCATGATATTTTTGTAAAAGGATTAGCCACCCAAGGATTAGACACTATTACTTTACTCTAGAGTGTTTTTTTTTACTTGCTAATTATATTTTTCTCTTTAAGCAAACTATATTTGTTTCAGTTTTTTCACTCAATAACCTCCAAAGCTGGAGTAATTGTACTAGTAGATATGACTTGGGGGTGTTTTAAGTCTAGAGTATTATGTATATAACCATGCTAAGCATTATCCTAGAGTTTCATGGAAATGTTCTAAGTCCCCCTTAGGATTTTTTAATTTTTTTTCAGTTAATAAAAAATTTCCTGTAAAACAGAATGTTTTAGTTGTGATTTGAAGTTGTATTAAAAAAGTGGTACTAGGAGGAATTATATGCCTTGAGGGTGCTCATTTTTGAACCTAGATCACCCAATTTACCTAAGTACCCACTTTTGTGAGTGAAATTAGTGATTTTAATCACTAAAAAGGTAATTTTACTCTCAAAAGCCAAAAAAGACAAAAAATCAGCATTGCTAAATTTTAGCAAAGTTGTCGGAAACATGTTTTTAGTCAAATAAAGCCTAAAAGGCTATGTGTCACTCATAAGAGGCAAGTAAAAGGTTTTTAATATTAAAGAGTGAGGTGTAGCTTGAGTTAAAGTTGATTTGGGTTTGATTTAAGCATGTGGGCAAAAGGAAGTGAGCCCCTCTTAGAGAGGCGACACATTCTAGAGAGGGGCCACCCTCTCTAGGAGATGTGGTGCCCTCATACTCTCTTCATACCTTACACTTTTCTTGTTTTAGAGTAAGAGGAGAGGTGGCATCCCTTTGGCTACCACTTGTATCTCATCCTCTTCCACTTGGTGTGCCCTCCTCTCTTGGGCTTCTCCCTCATTTACTATTTAACCAAACACTCACCTCTTGTGCAAGCTAGTTGAAGCTTGGGTGATCTTTCTTGTTGATGTTATTGTAATATTTATTTCTCATTGGAATAAAAAGGATTTGGAAGCTACTACATGGTGTAAATAAATCTTGTGTGGATCATCTATGTTCAATTTTGTATGAGGTATAAGCTTTCTTGTTAATTTTTTGCATTTGTTGTTAAATCTTGGCCTTGGAAGGGGAGCTACCACCCAATAGGATAGAAATAGAAAATATAGCTTACTTAATATTTCTATTGATTCATGTATGTTATATGGTTTGAATTGCATGCTTATTTAGTTTAATATTCATGCTTTCATGCTCCTATATTATGTGACACCAATACATTTAACCATTTTGCAAGAAGTTTTAAGTTGTGTAGGATATCTCACTTGAAGGATAGGTTGAGCTATCTTGAATCTTCCTCATTCTTGAAGATTGTGGTGAATAACATAGTCCCTCAGTTTTCCACCAAAGCAAGGAACCCCATCACCCAAGGCTTTTCAAGGGATCAAGCAATTCTACTCTCTCTTTCTCTTTTAAATTCTAAATTTCTTTGGTTACTTAAATCTACATTCTAGATCTACCATACTTCAATCTAAATACATAAGTAGATTAGATTTGTAGAAGCATTTTTTTAGATCTTAGCTTAGTTTAAATTTATCTATCTTTTCAAGCAAGATCTAGCGATAGGAAAAGTCTATTTTGCAAGTTAAAACTTAGTCAAATTTAAAGGCTTTAAAAGAGATCTTTAATATTATGATTTATCTTTTATATCTACCAAGTTATGTGCTTTGAATTTTTTGCTCTTTCAAAGAAGTCAAAGATCCTAAGGAAAAAAGATTTCTAGCTTGCTTTCCTTAGTTCCTTTTGCTCATTTATCATAGAATTTTACTTAGAAATTTTTGGATTTATCTACTAATAACCAAAGACACTCTTAAAGTGTTTTTGACCATCTTTTGTATTCTTTTGTTTTCTGTTTTGTGCAGGTCATTGAATAAACAAGGGGAGATTCTGCCAAACTTTGGAGGATTAGGAGTATTTGGACCTTCCAGAAGCACCCTATACATTCCTAAAGACATTTGTAACTTGTAAAACCTTCGATCCATCATTATAAGGATCCAACATCTCATCTAAAGGAGATCATTGTAACCAAATTAATAAAATAAGTGAACCAAGGGAGGCCTCACTTTTTGTTTCCCCCCGGGAGGGTTGGTGTTGTGGTTTCGAGCATTTTTCATTCTGTTTTCTTTCTTTTTATTTAAAGCTCAAACAATCTCACATATAAAGAATAAGCTAAAACAAATCACAACTTTAGTCTTAGTTTTCCTTTTTGCAAAGTAGAAGACTAGTTGCTAGTTTAGCTTTCTTTTTCTGCAATTTCAAAGTTGGAAAATACACTGTGCCCTCGGCTCCTCGCAAGAGGCTGGTCAGTGAGGACTTAGTAATTATAAAACATTTCCCTTTCAACATTTTACTTTACTGTTTAAAATAAATATTCCCCCCAGCTCCCGGTGTTGTTCTTGACCCTTCCAGTTGTGAGCTTGTCTCGATCTTCTGGGAGTAAGTTTCATACACTCTAGGTTGGTCAGTGTGGAGTAGTAATAATAGGACAATCTCAAAAGAAGACGATTGCTTGGTTCAAAGAACCACCTAGGGGGAGTGTGTGAAGTTTCACTGAATACCTTGGGCTTGTTCCCCTCAGTGTTGGACCTCCCACACCTCTAGTGGGCTTGTTGGGGAAACCATTGGGTTTCGACAAGTTCTCAGCAAATCTTTGAGCTAAAGGGATAACCTCTCTATAGGCCAAATCTAGTTTAGCTTGGTTTACTTTCACAATCTCATTAATCTACTTTTCAAAAGACAATCTAATAAAACACACGTTCAAACAACTGCCCACGATACTTTTAAGKCCTTGGTCTCATTTTCATATGACACAAATCCATTTGCTTCAAGTACTTTCATTTCTCAAGCCCTTGTTATTTATCTTGAATTATTTCCTTTATTTACTTGCATCTTGTTATCTTGAGTATCCTTTTATGCAAGTATCTCTTTTCTATATGTGGTTGTGGTGAATGAATGATATATGCTCTTAGAGTAGATTTACTTTACATTTTTTCTTTTGCAATAAACTTCTAGATTTATTTCTTGTACCTAGATTAGTTCAAGCCATAGATTATTTTCTTTAGGGACTACCCCCCTTGGCTTTGCTAGGAGTTGGCCTAGACAGAGGACTTGAGGATTAGGTGACAACACCTTAACTCTAACTTAAGGACACACCAAGTGGATTGAAGATTTCTTCCATGTCACCCAAGTGTGTATAAAGACGACAACACCTTGAATGGGGCAACATCTCCAAAGTGACTGCTTGACAAAGACACGTCTGCTATTGTTGGTAATCGTTGAAGGATTTGGGAAAAATTATCCAACATCATGTTCCTTTGTTGCACGAAGGATTCCGCGAGCAACAACTTGATGGGTTTATTCTGCTCCCTCATCTCTATTTTCTTCGGGCATGGGAGGCCACTTGGGATGGCGAGAGTGATTGTACTCATGGGAAACTAACTCGAGACCCAACTCTCTATGCCCTAACCTCGTTGGGGACATGCACTAAGAAACGAAAAGGAGTAGCCTGTTCTGATACCATTGATCCAAATTATCTTGAGAAGGAAATGAAGGTTGAGATATAACAATGAAATATACAGAGATATTGAAATAAACATAGAGATACAATAATGCACAATTTTTATTAATGAGAGAAATGTATAGAAACTGTAAAATTACAGAGTGAATGACTCGCTAGAATGGTGGTAGCATATCTCCGAGAAGAGATGTGATGGCTATGCTCATTCGCAAGAAGATGATGTTTACAATGAGGCTGCAAAGGCCTTTTTAACATAGAGAAAATTCAAAACCCTAACCTCGGAAGATGAAACACCAAAATGTTTGTGGGCCCCGATGGGGGTAGTTGATATGTCAACTTCCCAAGGGTGTAACTTTTGCATACAGTCTTTGTTTGGGGCATTTAATACCTCGTTAGAAAGGTCTAGCTAAGGAGTACATATTAAATTCAACCTAAAATATGCCTCCATGTTCGTAATAGGCGATTTCGATCCCAAAAAACGTCATTTAGGGTCTCAAAATGACCCTAGAAATTCAGGACCCGAAAAACCGTAGAAAAATTGCCTGGGTGGAAACCCTTGTTTTGAGCCAGTGGAATAGGTGGGTGGCCACCAATTTTTGCCTGGATCATTCTTCCCCCCTGTTACACATTATTTTGGTCACACTGATGATGACTCTGCAAGCATGTGTTCAGGGTCTCAAAACAATCATTTACATGAGTAAAAGGACTGAGTTCTTCCCCTACAAGGCATGTTTTTGGAATGACGACGCAGGCTGACAGTGGTACACAGTGTGGAAATCCTTGATTTCCACAGGTTTCTCTATGCTTGGCTTGCAGGGTTTCCACAGGCTACTATATAGGCAGGGTGCAACGACATTTGAATCTTAGGAAAGGAAGAAGTTCACGAAGTTTCTAGAAGGAGAATATTCTAGAATGTGAGATGGCATCCATATGGTTATGATCTTACTGGATTCTTTGATTTGGTGGGATCATCTTCATCATTTTAACCACTTCACCTCCTCCTATATAATGATAGGTTTCTCATGGAAAATGTTAAGCAAGATTGAGAAAATAATTGCTAAAAGAATAGGCTGAAGACTGTGTGAAGGATCATGTTACAACTGATGCTTGAGGCCTCCATTTATCCATCAAGATTTTGAGGACCATATTCATACAAATTCGGAGCAAGTGTATGTGTGGGTTGGAATAAAGGACCACTGAAATGGAACTTGCGACATCAAGGCAATTTGGTCGTATCTTCCACTTTTACTTAATATGATACGGACATGTTTCTTTCCCATAAAATCATTAGTATTTTATTACATGACTCCTTGATCACATGTTTAGGTTTTCATTGAATCTACAATCGTTGCTTTCACTTTGGTTGGTTTGTGTCATTACAGATCTGATCTCACAAGAGCATCAGAGCGAAGCAAGAATAACAAATATATAAGGAAGAGATACCTAAAGGTATGTCATTTATTCCTTCTTTGGTAGTAAATTCAATGATAGCAACTTAGGTAAAGCGTCATGTCCTGTCTTGTTTTGTTCTAGATCCAGGTGGATCTAGGGAGATTAGTTTATGTCCGCATTCACCGATTTATCCAATAACAAAATTGACGACTCCACTGGGGATACAAATTGATTGTGGTTTTTGCTGGCCATTTGCTTTTAACCTATTCTTTTTATTTGAAATCAGTCTCTGAGTTTGTGGGAGATCCATTCAGGCTCTCTGGATTTAAAAGTTCACTTAGATCCTCTACCCTCTTCTCAAAATTTCTTGATTTATAGACACTTTCGCACTGTACCCTATATATAGTCTGCAAAAACCTTCAATTTTCGTTCCTTGGATGTTTTCTTCAGTGCAAACTTTCCGCACCCTATCTATTTCTGGCTTGCGGAAACTCTTGATTTTCGCACTGTGATGTGCTATTAGGCTGCGACAGCGCCTGTGAAATTTTTTGAGTTGGGTTTTAGCCTCTGTTGATGCCCAGTTCTGCTCTAATCAACTGGGAGGGACTTTTAATGCCAATCCTTGACTTTTTTCTGAATGTTTAACTTGTTGTTGATTGGTTTCGGAGATCGAACACCTCTCTTGTAGTCTTTTTCCAATTCTTTGTTTTTTATTTTTATCGATAAGGGTATAATCTCTGAACTTGTGTCTGAGTGCTTGTTCGGTTAAAAGTATTTGATTGGATTTGAAGTTTTGGATTGATTACATGTCCTAGATTGCTTGATGATTTGGGAAAGTCATTTTTTCATTTTCATTTGAAGAAATACTTTCTTGTCATTTTTTACTTTTATCTTCATTGAAAGTTCGATTTGGGTGCTTGTTGAGTGTATAGATTTTTTGGGATTACTTGTCCTTTCTTTGTCATGCCCCTGGTCTAGTATTAGAAAGGAAGAATTTGAAKTCATTCATTCTTTTGAGTAATCATACATAGGAAAGTTTATTGCATTCGAAAGAAGAGAACATTGAGGAACTTCATAGTTTATGGTTGTTTTCAATTATGTTCATTTAATAAAAAGAAAGTATATTTTGTAGCCTACATCATTCCAAAAATACCTTCTCCCTGTTGTAGATAGAATTCATCGAACAAAAATTTGCATCATTCATTTCTATTTGCATATTATTGGGTCAAGGTCTTACACAACATTGGTTTCATTCTCGTCTCCCTCTTGAGTAACAACAACCTCTAAAAACATTGCGAAATCTAAAACTCAATTAGTAACTTTTATTTTCTAGGGCTCTTTTACACCAACATTAGCTAGGCTAGAGCTTTGGAATAGGCTGTGAGACACACTCTCCAAAGCACAAAAAACACAATAGCATCTTGTGATAGAGAGTGTTCAATTCCATTTGCAACATTTTATCCTAGGAAGCCCTTCTCACACAAGGGTCAAACCTGAGGTCACATTGAGATTGACAGAGTTACTCACCCTGCTGTGTTGATCTTGGTGTAGAGATTGCACGTATTATGGGAGTCGCTTGAAGGTATACCCACAATGATGAGTGGAAGCCTCTCAAGTTGATTTTGGTCTAGATACCCTGCCTTTGCGCATGGATCGGATTGTTGATTGTTTCCCCATGCATCACTATTGTTTTTGGTAGCCTTAGTTGCCTATATTCTTAGGGTCTTACACAAGGTGACTGTGGAGGGGCAAGTCTTCATGGTACCTAGAATTGACGTTGGCCAGACTCACTCGGGCTCCTTGGAGGGTATACCCACGATTATGTGTGGGAGCTTGCACCAAGGTGTAAGTCCATTAAGTAGGTCGTCAACGTAACTTTTCCACCCTCTTTGTCCTAGCCCCTTTTTGCCTTGACTTCGTGACATTGGATTTTGTCACCAACTAATGAATTCAGGATAAAAGGGTTTTGTTTGCTTGGTTTGATTCCTAGATTCTATTAGCGAGTGCTGTTTGTTTTCATAATTGGCCATAGATTTTTTTCGTAAAATTTTTGGTTCGGCCAACATTCACCCTCCACGTCGTTCATGTAGGATGCAAGGAATACCTCTGGAAGATCCAGAAGTTTCTCAACCCTTGCTTCCTAACCCACTAGAGAGCTCTCCTCAACAGAGTGAGGTCCAGGACAACATACCTTCACAAGCGAAAATAGATGACTCTTTAGAAATCTTCTGAATCGTTTCTGATTCTCTAGACACTTTCTGCATACCTTCTGGATACGAGAGACGTATTCTCCGGCTGAACTCATCTAGAGAACTTGTTGTTGACACTTCTGGAATACCAGCCGAACCTCTTACCGGCCCTGAAAAAGAGAATCTCTTTTGGACCATCGACATATTTTGAACCCTAACTGCTGCACGAGGCCTTCACGACTCAGGGGAAGGTACTGATATACCTATCATTTCTAAACTACCCGAGACCTCTGCTACCTATATGATACCTTTAGATCACTTTAATAGTACAACTTTCTATTTCTTCGTTGGTTCAAAGACACAGTCAGCTGGTCCTAGCTCGACCATTCCTCTTCAGATGGCCCATTCCACAATGGTCCCACACACTACGATTATTCCCACTAGGAATACAGTGGCTAGCCAAGCTCCTATTGGCACACCACTTTCGTCTAGACCCATTATGTCACTTCCTCTTGGGTATAACACTTTGAATGCTTCTATCCCTATTCCTACCCAAGTTCCATTCAGAGCTTCTGGAGTTTTTACTTCGCCTGGGTATAATGTTGTTTCTAGTTCCATTTTGACACTATCCCAGTTCCTCTCCGGAGGGTCTTATCCGCCTTTTATGGGAGGATTTGGCCCAAGTGGCTCCACTCCCTTTGGAGGTTCTACTCCATCGTTCACTTCTAGTTATCATATTCCCATTGGGGGCAATACAATCTTGGGGGGAAAACTCAATTTGGAGATCAAACCCAAATTGGGACACCATCCTCACTTGGAGGACAACCCCCGTTTGGAGGATATAATCCACAATATGGACAGAACATCCCTGGATCACTAGCCCAATATTGGAACCTTCTTATCCAGGGAAATCCACAATCATCTGGGGGGAAACAACCTCAAGTTATCTCTTTTATACCCCCTAGTTCGGGCCAGTCATATCTTGGTTCTTCCAATCCCATTTGGGGTTTGAACATTCAATCTAGTGTCCCTTTCCAAGGGAATGTCTCTAATGAGTAGAACCCTATGGGCTACATGCCTCCACACACACGTCTGAATCTTTTAGGACCTTTGCCTCATATATAGACTGCTTATGGTCCTACTGGTATATCGATAAGATTCCCTCCCCAAAGTCACCAGTACCCTCATGTGAATAGAAAGTTACCCTTTTTAGCCACTTTGGATCTACCTGATTTGTCTAGAATATTGAATGACCCTATCCTACATTCTCCCCACTAGCCATTTATACCGACCAAGATACCATCCGACATTCCAAAATTTGACGGTAAACTGGGAGAGGATTCAAACAACCATGTCATGACCTTCCACCTTTTGGTGTTCATCCAACTCTTTGATGGATGATTCCATTCGGTTAAGACTCTTCCAACGAACTCTTACAGGTTCGACTACAAAGTGGTATATAGAATTACCACGAGGATTCTTCACCGACTTTAATACCCTAGCCATGGATTTCCTTACACACAATCAGTTGTCGATCCGTTATGAAACATGAACCAAGATTTTGATTTCCTTCAAGCAAAATAAGGCCACTCACATCTCCGATCACATTCATGAGTGGAGATGAAGACGAAGTTTGATCAAAATCGATCTTCCGGATCAGTTATTGGTAGAGTGGTTCACGAAATCATTCGTGAATAAGATCTCTCGTGACATTTCCATGGGTGGAGTTTTCACAGAAGAACAGGTGATCAGTTGCGCTTAGTATCTTGATCTCGTTTATTCACAAACGGGTACTCTTTACGACTTACTCCCTGATGCACCTCGCCCTTCTACCACCACTACCTCAACTATCCCTGCTGTTTCTCATGCTGCTGATGGTGTGATTGTCACTTTCCATGCTCAACCTCAATCTACGCAAGCCTCTCCCACTAACCCCAAGTCTAATGATTCTAATGTTCAGAATGCTTCGACTCCTACTCCTTCCACCGAAAAAACCTCTGAGGTGAAGTCCGTTCAATCTACCCCTGCCAGAAAGAATAAATCTAAAAAAGGGAAGGGTAAGAATAAGGAGGATTAAAATAACCCGCAATCTGAGAAAGCCAAAAAACAACCTGTTGATGATAAGGATAAGCGCAAACCCCGATACCCTTGCCTTATCTTTGGTGATGATCACTAAATGAAATATTTTCCAAGATGGGCCGAGGTTACTAAGTTCCTCCAAGGGAACGCAAAACCTCCCACACCTACCGTTTTGTCCCTACCTTTCCCTTCTCAACAGTAGGCACAATTGGTCATTCGTGACCAACCCTCTCCCTCCACTACTTCCTATGTCCTTATGTGTACTAGTGATTCCAAAGAGAATGACGTTACACTTACCACTCGGGCCAAAGATTACTCTTCCTCAAAGGAGAAAGTTGATGATATACCACCTTCGTTGGTTCAACAACATCCCTCATCTTCATCTCCCAACGACCCTCTTCATCTAGAACGACCAAGTCTCAATACAGTTCTTTGCCCTCCCCCAAAGGGTGTTGTTTGAAAGTCCGCCTTCAATCCTCATGCACATGCTGCTCAAAACTACACTATTGTAGAGGATTTGGTGCAAGCACCTTCCGTGATGTCGGTTCTCGAAGTCCTTCAAAGTTGTCCCGCTCAACGAAATACACTGTTAAAGGCTATCGGTGGAATTGATCCTATGGATACGAATTTGATAATTTTTGACCTGGAAGATCACATTCCAAGGCTACCCCCTCAATTAACATTTTAGATACAGGTTGTTGTCGCAGACAAAAACATCTGCAGAACCGTTATTGACGAGGGTGCCTCGACATGTGTAATGTTTATTTCCTGTTGGAAGGCCATCGGATCTCCTCCCCTTACTGAATCACATAACACACTTAAGGCCTTCAATGGCTCTGGATTTAAGTCCTATGGTGTACTTTCCTCGTAGCTTATTACGTTGGAAGGCAAATCGGTCACTGTTGAAGTTGATGTATTTTATGCACCTCTTGATTATAACCTCTTACTTGGCCGTAGCTGGATTGATTCTATGCGCACAATTATGTCTACCCTTTTCTGTGTTGTACATTTTCTGCACCAAGGAAAATTCATTACTGTAGATCAGCTGGCTTTTTTCAACTCTGATTCCCGTACTAGCAATGCACCCTTTATTGCAAAGACACCTCTTGGGTATGATAATGTCGGTGTGGGTCTACTAAAAGATTCGACTTTGATGGGTACATTCCTGATCCCACCACCCGATGTTCCACCTCCTTTGGTTTCCTCGATCAACATGATTTCCACCTTCGTTCACGAAACCCCCACGTCTTCTGACCCGTGGATAATCTCTGAGCCTAGTGATTATCTTCGCTATGGCGAACAAATGCCTTTAAGTCCGGTTGAATCCGCCTATCAAGCCATTCAATCGACAACCCCTTCTACTCCCTCTCTTGGTGATTCATCTCCTGATCCGTTCCACGTTATTTTTCGTACGGACGAGATGATTATGTCAGTTATGTCTATGAAGGACACCCCTTGGGATGATGGACATCATCACTCCATTCTCTTCCTCGAACAACACACCATCGAGAGTTACCAACAGATCTTGACTCCATCGACCGTTGTGGTCGTTTCTTCTGTTCCTGAGTCTACACACGATGTGTTATATGAAGGGAACTTGAGTAATATTTCACCCACCATCCCCCTTGACATATTGTAATGATCCCAAGCCATTATGCAAGGATCATCACGGTTTTGGTGTCTTTTTAAAACTTTTTCTGAGTGAGGTATTTTGTCAAATAGTTTGCTGATCTATTTGTTTACTCATGTTTATATGTGTGTATGCAGCAAATAACAAGAATATATAACCATGAAACATACCTCAACCATATGCAATATGATAAACAAGCCAAAACATCACAAATCTTCTTTATTCATAAAATAAAAGAACCTGCTACAATGGAGATGCTAATCTGGAATGCTCAACAGATGGCCAAGATGATAAACAATAGATAACAAGTATGAGCTGCTACAAAATGGTCCTGACAATACAAAATAAGCCTCCAAAGGTTGGATGAAGACCAATGCCAAGTGCCAAACCCCTCACTGCTGGAAGATGCCACGCTCTATTGGATAACTGAAGCTCCTCAACAATTAGGCCCTGGTGCCAAAGATGTCCAATCACCTCCAGAAAGATGCCAAACAATAGATCGGGTGATGGTAAGAACAACCCAGGTGCCCGAATCTCTAAGATCCCTCTCAACCTCTGTAGATCTGAACTCCTCCACTAAATGGTGTGCCCCACTAGATGATTGAAGCCCTAGATAATTCAGCCCTGATGAAGGAGGCCTCCAAATGCTATGAAACTCTCCACAATGATAGATTAGGATGCTGCAATGAGAACCCAAGTGCTCAAATCCCCAAAATACCGGCTAGATCCTTAGATCTAGCTACCCTCCAAATAATGGTGCACCCTCCTCTTGGGAAAATGACCCACTCTCAATACAAATCGATCCTCCATTGAAAGACTTCGGAAAACCACCAAGAATGATGCCAAGACACTTGCAAAGGAAACCCAATACCTAGAATTCCCGAAATCCCTTCTCCTCAGCTAGGACGAATCCTTCCTCAATGAATGGTGCACCCCCCTTGCTGGAAACCCCCAACTGGTGCGCCCTCTCTCTATCTGCACAAGAAACTGATGTGGAATCCTCCTGCCACTGAGTATATCTAGAACTAGAATGGTGTGGGAGCGTATTGTAGCTCCGAGACCAAGCTTGGGACAAGCTAGGTGGAATCTTTCACCACCAAATCGTCCTCTAGGGTTTGTTAAGTCAAAACCCTCAAAACCCCCAATGTTGGGCTCACTAGCTAGAAGCTAGATATCAAAAGATAATCATACATGAATGAATGAGAAGAGGCCCTTGCCTTTCCTTTATACTTTTGGCTTACCTTGTCCCTCCAAAGT
>SNQJ01S0027424.1:177527-190989 GCA_010110895.2 Picea sitchensis | reverse complement strand
TATTTGAGATATATATGAAAACATGTCAATTTTCTAACATTTAATCACAAATTCCTTTTAAATACTAAAATGAATAAAGTGGAGAACAATAAGGTGAAACCCAAGTATATTTATGGAAATGATGTCATGAAAGGTTAATGGGGAGATGAAATGTGGAGAATGACAAAGGGAAAGGTGGATGAAAATAGGACATTTCTGAGCCCCAACAGAGTGATGCAAGGAATTTCATATATCATTAAACATCAATAAATTCATTTTTTGTACACCTTTTGGGATATTGTTAAGACATATAGTGTGCAAATAGGGCTTACTAGTTGACCCTGCTAAGATTGTAGTCATTGTGAACTTACCACCACCAAAGTTAGTGCATCATATAAGAACCACACTGGGACATACATGCTACTACAAAAGTTTTATAAAGGGGTATGCGTATATTATTGCACCAAAGGAAAAGTTGTTAAAGAAGGACACTAGATTTCAGTGGGATGAGGATTGTTCGAAATGATTGGACACTTTAAAGGAGAAGATGGTGACATCACCTGTATTATTGTTTCCATATTGGGAAAATATATTTCATGTGAATGTAGATGCATCAACAATATCACTTGGAGAAATTATGGTGCAATGAGGAGTAGCAGACTTAGACCATCCTATAGCCTTTGCAAGAAGGAAGTTGTCATAATCTGAGAAAAATTACAACACCACAGAAAGAGAAGGCCTAGCCATGGTATATTCACTTCATAAATTCAGGAATTATTTATTGGGTAAACATTTTAAAATGTTCATAGATCATTATTCCCTTAAATATCTAGTCAACAATCTAGTGTTAAGGAGGGGGATCTATAGATGTTTGTTATTATTCCAAGAATTTGATTTTGAAGTAATAGTCAAACCAGGCAAGTTGAATGCAAGACCTGATCACTTGTCAAGGGTAACCAATGGATAAGAACCTACTAACTTGGAAGAAAACTTCTCTGATGCAGAATTATTTTAGTACAGGTAGTTGATGAATACTTTGTTGATGTCATTGAATTCTTAAGTAAAGGTGTTGTGCGACAAGATTTTAGTACTTAGCAAAATAAAAATATGGTAGTCAGAGCGATAGAATATCAACTCATTGCAGGTCATTTATACAATATGGGCACAAACAACATTTTGAGAAGGTGTGTATTGGAACATGAATGGCTCGGGGTTTTAGAAGAAGCTCATGAAGGCATAGTTGGAGGAAAATATGAGGGAAAATCTATTGCACATAAGGTATTTCATGTAGGATTATGGTGGCCAACAATTCATAAATATGCCAAGGAATATTTCCATAATAGGAGGGATGAGATTCCCCTAAGACCACAAGTAACTCAAAGGTATTTGACAAATGGGAAATAGATTTTGTCGAACCTATTAATCCACCATCAAGAAGGTCAGGAGATAGATATATCATTACTGTGACCAAATACTTAACGAGATGGGAAGAAGAAATGCCAGTCAAATATTGCAACGCAAAGACAACAACATAGTTCTTATTTGAGCAGGTGATCACTAGATTTGGATGTCCCGGGATTTTTATGAGTGACCAAGGTAATCATTTTATTAATAGTACTATCCAGTTTATGACTAAGGAGTTTGAATTCTATCACCATAAAAGTACACCATATCATTCTTAGGCAAATGGGACAGTAGAAGCTTTCAATAAGATTTTGGAAAATGATTTGACTAAGATCTGCAATGTTAATAGGGATCATTGGAACTTGAAAATACCAGTATTACTATGGGCATACAGGACCACATGCAAGAATTTGAAAGGATAGGCACCATTCATATTGGTGTATGGACAGGAAGCGGTGGTGCCATTAGAATTTTTGGTACCTAGTATGCACGTAGAAACAATTACCAACATGACAGAAATAGGTGCAGTACAGAAGAGGTTAAGTCAACTGATTGAAATGGAAGAAGAAAATATTATGGAAGGATTTCTCCAAGAGGTACAGAAAGAAAGGGACAAAGACTAGCATGAAAGACACATTAAGAAGAAGATATTTAAGGAGAGAAATCTAGTTCTTCTCTATGACAACAAATTTTTGCAACACCCTGGTAAGTTCATAATGCATTGGCTAGGGACATATGAAGTAAATATTGTCACAGATGGAGAATCTGTGCAACTAAAGGACTTGGGAGGAACATAACTGAAAGGAATGGTCAACAATAGTCGACTGAAACTATACAAGGACAATCAACCTACTAACTCTTAAATTTACAACACAGTAAGAAAACCATGTATATAGTTTATTATAGTAGATATTAGGAACAAACACTGATAAAAATAAATAAAAAGTAGAAAAGGAAATAAAGGAAGGAAAAAGTAGAAAAAGAAGGAAAATACAAAAAACATTGGGAAATGTCATGTGTAGCAGAGAGTGAAATTGGTGCGACAAAAAGAAAAAGTTATCACGTGCAACATATGACTGATAGGAAGCAAACAAAACACACCAATGAAAAGTCACAACAAAAATGTGTGGCGCACTGAAAAACGGTCAGAAAAGAAAAAAATGGTCATCGGCATAAAAAGGCATGGATCGAGCATTTATGAAACTTAATGAAGCATGCTCAAGAAGATTTTGACGCAACCCAACAAAATTCTAGGAACCATGAAAATTCATAGAACCACGATGTGTCTGACACCAGCAAGTTCCCATATTTTTCACAACATGTGTAGATGGAAAACTTGGGCACAAGATTGTTAGGAGATCCAGTGTTGCAACCAAAGAAGTGGGTAGCAAGCTTGGTAAATACAGGGATACTTAATTTGTAGGAGATTCCTCACTTCAACAAGGGGAAAGACATGAACAATTGCATCAAATAGTTACTGGAGGTCCTCCATGGAGGATTTTTGTGGTTGGACAAACCAATGTCCATCAATGTCGAATTAATTTCATTCATCACAGGACTATCATCAAATGGAAAGAAGCTCGTGCAACATATGGATGAGAAAACCAAGGAAAAGGAACTCATGGAAAAAATGAAGAAAACCTATGGGATAGAAATGGGCTCGCATGGCATTATCATAAAGTGGATCAGTGAAACAACCACCAGGATGAAAACAAAGTCTATAGCATGCAAGCTCTTTCGAAAATGTCACAAGGAGGAGGTCCCTACAGGCGTTTCTGCAGATGTAGTGCAATGCACAAATGGAACCATGCTCAGCTGGGCCCCATACTTATTGAATTTGTTCCTAGACGACTGCAATTATATGTAGGACTTGGGAACCAAGTTCCACTATTCGTGGCCCATAATTATGATAGCGCTAATCAAATGGAAAGAGAATACCTATTCATGCTTCTGTGATAGATTAGGATTATGTCGCATAACACGTTACACATCGTTGGGGAAAACTTCTGATTCAAAGAAGATAAGTGGAAATGCTGACACTTTTTCTCAGTATCTCAACGATATGCAAGGGAAGATAGCCAATACCTAGAAAATCACTCCTGAGGTGGTCACGTAGTACCAAGGAATAGTCAAATTCAAGGCTACACGACACAATATGTGGATCCAAACATGCAAGGATCCAAACAAATAATGGCTACAACTTTGATTCTTCTTCAATGCATAAGAAGTTGAATGGGAAATAAATGACTGGCAGGATGACTAGAAGATCCCAATCATCAACAAAGACATGCCCAAGGGGAAAGAAGTTGAAGTAGGTTCATCTAAGACATCTACAGGAGGAAGCATCATGGCCAATAAACCAACACAGCAGATGAAGCGTGGATTGAAGATAGTGCAATAGAAGAAGGGAAGTGCCCCAAAGAAGGATGGGTAGATATGAAAGAAGGATAATGTCCCCATGTGGTAGAACAAGGAGTGGGGGACAAAAAAATGCAAGGAACCCCAACGACAAAAACTTCGCAAGATGCAGGGCCACCCAAATGGTCGATCATACATATAGGTGGGTCATAAAAGAAGTCCAAGGCCCACAAGGACATCCCGTAATACAGAATCACTGAGGATCATGTTAACTTAGTCATAAAGAGGGTTCAGGACTGCACAGCGGAGGAGTATGAGGAGGCTGAGAACCAATGAGAAAGGATCATGAAGGATTTGGATGAAATTAAGCAGGTCCTAGAATAGATACAAGAAGAAAAAAAATAGGAGAGGGGAGAATAACATATCTCGCGACTGATAAAGGCAAGGGACAGAACTGTGCAGAACGAGGAAGAAACAATCCAACTCATAGAGCAAGAAAATACGACATTCCACATTACAATAGATATGTTAGAACTTGGGGAGGCCATGGAATAGGCACCACTTAAAGACCTTGCACAGGTAGAGTTGGTATTATCTAAAATACCAACTAAGGCATTGTACAAGTTGTAAGTTAGTGCCACACAGGAAGTGCAATCACGATCTAGGGAAGATGAGACAGAATTGCAAGTCACCAAATATCGAAATGACTCACTAAAAATTGTGGTAGAGAAGGTCAAGTTGGAGGCACAGGAGGAAAAGAAGCATGCAAATAGCCTTGAGCAGAAGTTGAAGGAAGTATTCACAAATATTTCGAACAATGCCCATGCAGTCGTGAGAAACGTTGAAGAACATATTCAAGTCATTTCACACGTGCTCAAAGGGTACAGGAAGGAGGTGGAGGAACTCAAGGAAAAATTAACACCAACAAATACTCCCAAAGTCATAGATTAAAGGGAACAACAGGTGGCCCTGCAAGTAGAAATGATCGACAGAGAAGGCAAAGAGGTCACAAAACATTTTGACAGGACTGAGAACTTATGGAGAAATTTGGAGGAAGATGAGAGGGTCCAACAGCTAGAATAGCAAGAGGAGAAACGCAATGCTGCAATGTAGGAATTGAATCAACGACAATAGTCCATGAGTATTACAAAATGATTGAAAGGCATGCAAGAGATGAATACATTGCGGATAGAATTGAAGACTGCACGGATCAAAAAGAAGGAAAGTCAATCCCAATTAGAACCTCTCATGGAGAAAGAATCATAAATAATTACTGAAATGGAGGAGGAGAAAAAAAGGATGGCTCGGGTTCATGCCGAGAGCACAGAGTCTTTGAAGGAACACATTATAGCACAGAGGGTAGAGGATCTCATAGAGAAAGTTGCACAAGAGAAATCTGAATGGGGGGAATTAGAAGGAAAGTTTCATGACTTGGAGAAGGTTGCACAGGGAGAAAACATTGCTTGAGTGGCTTGGGACGAGCCACATGTTAGTTTTGGGGGCTTGTTGGCACAGGATGACTTTCAAAGAAATATCTATTTTGGGCACAAGCCTAATTTTGGAAGAGAAGGTCTATTTTTGGAAGCGCATGCCTTACGAGGAGGGAAAGTGGCATGAAGAAAAAGAAGGAAAAAAAAATGTGGTGTGCATAAAGAAATTCCTAACTATGCTAGGGTTAGGGATTTTGAAAAAAATTGTAATGGCTATAAGCCAGTAGAATAGTATAAATAAAGACCTAGGAGGTCTAGGTTGGGGGTTCATAAGCTATTGATTGTAGCAAGCTTTGTTATGGTTATTGTGGTAGAGTCGAATAATCTAGTTTTTTAGGGTTAGGTCACAAGATGAGGATCTTGGTGTGATCTAGTCAGCCTCTCAGAGGGTACTTATCCTCATTTTTATTGTAATCCTAAAGATGTAATGCATGTAGTGCAAATTTTGCAGCAGAATAAATAAAAGAGAAGAGAATCCAGATCTTTGTGGACATAGCCCTGGGAGGGGGTGAACCACGGTAAAACATTGTGTTCTATGTGATTGTTAATGAATGTTTTTACTATTCTTTTAATCATTAGCTCAAGAATGAATGGTTAAAACTAGTTATAACAACATGCATGACTAGGTTTAAAGATTAATGAATCAAAGAAGTAGATGAATGATTAATGATGATGATGTATGAGGAAAATAATCTAAACACAATCCCCACTCATTCCTATACTTCAAACACATGAGTATTGCAGTCCCCCATAAATCTATCTTGGGTGAGACTACAGTGTTCACTATGTGTGCAATGTTTCCTTCTAGTTTACCAGGAGGGCTGATAATTTTGAGGATTTTGTTGGAAACCTATTTGAGATCAGAACTTGGGTCAGCCCAAGTAAACCAACAAGTTCTTTCAAACATCATATTCCCAACACTCTGAAAAAGGTAATATTTTTTCTTGGTTATGCTAGTTATTGTAGAATATTTATAGAGAATTTTACAAATATTGTTGCACCATTGTTTAAGTTACTTTCTAAAGATGTTGAATTTTCTTGGAATGACCAATGTCAACATGCATTTGAGACTTTAAAATAAATTTTTTTTGCTACACCCATTATGAGGGGACCAAATTGGTCTCTTCCATTTCAAATTTCCATGGATGTCTGATACCACTCTTGGAGTTATCTTAGGGCAGAAAGAAAACTAGTCCTATTATGTCATCTAATTTGTTAGTAAGAACCTCACACCTACTGAACTTAATTATATTGTCTCCAAAAAAGAGTTTTTATCATTTTCTCATGTGATAAACAAGGTTTGGCATCATATTACTAGTTATGAAGTATTCATTCACATTGATCACTCTTCCATTCAATAATTAATGAACAAAACAATCACTAATGGTAGGATTACTAGATGGATTTTGTTGCTACAAGAATTCAATATCACCATTGTAGATCATCCTGGTAAGGAAATATAGTTGTAGATTTATTTTCTAGAATAAATAATGAATTAGAAATTACTCTTAAAGATGATAGTTTTCTGAATGAACATTTATTTTTTGTATCCACTCACTCTCTATGGTTTGTAGAAATCACCAACTATTTGTCTATTGGAAGGTTACCTCAACACTTAGCATCTAGGAAGAAAAAAAATATTTCCAGGTTAAGTTCTACCTACTCATGGGTTGGTGGTGACATTTTCTACATTGGACCAGATCTCATCATCCAAAGGTGTGTCCGAGAAGATGAAATGTTTGCTATTTTAAAGGCATGCCATAATGATTCATGTGGGGGACACTTGGATGACAAAAGGAAATTTTATAAGGTATTTCATGTGGGGTACTATTGACCCACCCTTTTTAATAATTCCAAAAAGTACGTAAGGAGTTATGATAGCTATTAGAGAATGGGATAACTAGTTTAGGTCAATGAGATTCCCTTTCATCATCAAGTACTTATCGAACCATTTAAAAGGTGAGATATGGATGTTTTTGGGCCTATCACTCCAATGTTGACAAATAAAATGTACATTATTGTATGCACTGATAATGTTACTAAGTGGGTAAAAGACAAAACTTTACTTACATATAATGAACAATCAATTGTAGATTTTCTTTATGATGATATTTTCACTCAATTTGGTGTTCCTATAGAAATTGTCATGGATCAAGGGACACAATTCACTTCAAATCGCATCCAATATATCACCTAGAAATAGCAAATTAAGCACATGAATTCCTCTCTATACCATCTGCAATCTAATGGATAGGTAGAATCCACCAATAAATTCGTAGAATCCATTTTGACAAATATTGTTCAGATTCATCATAGAGATTGGGAAGATTGGATGATTGAAGCATTGTGGGATTATATAAATACTTGAAGGAAAACTACCATATTCACATCGTATGAGTTGTTTTATGGGAATAAATTCATTCTCCCCATAGAGTTTAAAATCAAAACTTTAAGGACAAAAACTCAGTTGGAAATGAACCTCTCAGATGCACAACAACAAAGGATAGTGCGACTTAATGAATTAGATTATATCAGAAAATATGTCATTCAACAAACCACTCTTGCTAAGTAGAAAAGAAAGAGATGGCATGATAAATTCACCAGAACAAAGTAGTTCAAATAAAGTAACTAGGATATCCCTTTCAATTCTAAGTTCAAAAATTTCAAAGGAACGATTGTCACCCATTGGTCGGGGCCTTTTGAAACATAAATTGTTTTTTAGAATGAGTCATTCCAAGTTAAGACAATTGATGAAGATCATGTGTCCATNTAAGTAGAAAAGAAAGAGATGGCATGATAAATTCACCAGAACAAAGTAGTTCAAATAAAGTAACTAGGATATCCCTTTCAATTCTAAGTTCAAAAATTTCAAAGGAACGATTGTCTAAGTTCAAAAATTTCAAAGGAACGATTGTCACCCATTGGTCGGGGCCTTTTGAAACATAAATTGTTTTTTAGAATGAGTCATTCCAAGTTAAGACAATTGATGAAGATCATGTGTCCATTTTATTGAATGGTCACAGATTGAGGTTCTATCACAAACCAATTTCCAAATATGAGTTTATTGAAGATGTACTTCAAAAAAATGAGATGGAAGGGGTAAGTGAGGAGGGAAACATTCCCACTCCTACTCCTTCTTGATTCCTTCTTCCATTTTCCTTAATAATACAAAAAGGAAAAAACATAATATATATATATATATTTCAGGCACAACCAGGCATGAATTATGTTTGAAACCTAAATTTATGGTGGGAAGAGGTCACAATTTTGCATCATGTTTTCAATTAAATTTTTCATTTAACAGTTCTTCAAAATAAAAAAAAATTATGCTAGTGTTAGATGATGTGGGATTCATTAATTCTCTCCTTCTAACAAGTCAAAAATGATAAGAGTTTTGAAAAATAAGGCAAGGAGAAATCATTTCATAAAAAGTAAAGTGAAAACCAATTCTTTGGCATGGCTAGGCATGAATTATGTTTGAAAAATACAATTATGGTGGGTAGAGTTCACATTTTTGCATCATGTTTTCTATTCAATTTTTCAACTTACGGTTTTTCAAAATAATTTTGTTTCATGCTCGTGTTAGATGATGTAGGATTCATTAAGGCCCTCATTCTAACAAGTCTTGTCCCATCGAATTCAACACATTATCTGGGTTCGAGACTAGATATTTTTATATTACCTTAGATATTGCATGCATTAATGGAAGGTTTCCCTCATTAGCGATAGTGGGAATACCCAATGTCTCCTTATTTTCAAACTTTGTAGGTGACTCGACTGCAACTCACTCAATTGTACCTATCAGAGTGTACTATGTTACCTTGACACTCATTGTCATCAATGGTTAGTTTTCTTGTTTTGGTTAATGATATAAATAAATGGTTGGTAATCTAACAATTTTTTTCATGTTCGACTTCGAAACATTCATTCACAAGACAAAAATTGTACCACAAGTTTGGAATGCTTGAAGACTCTATGGTTTTATATTATACACAACTATTGCAACCTTTTTATTTCTTCTACATACAAAAAGGGAAGATAAATTGTTGGAGTAAGAAAGGTATATTTTTTTAAAAATAGAAATTCTATGTGAAGCTTCAACATAGATTTCTTCATCCTTGCAGAAGACTATCTCATTACGAAGCTTGCGATAGTTTCCTTTGTATATTCATTTATACAATGGCCCATTTTTCCCATTGCATTTAAATTCTTTAAAGGATCATCCCCTCCTCTTCATATTTTGGAATTAGCAGCATTATTTCAGACATCCACAGAGGGTATGCAATTCTTCCTGTAGCAAATTATTACTTTCAGGTGATGGTTTCACAAGTTTTCAAAATTTATATAGCATGTTCATTGTTTGCTACCAAAATTCTCAGTTTTATAGTCCAATTTACTTCAATTGATATTCGATAGATTTATTTTCATATCATGCATTAAAATATTTAGTGTGTGTCTCTCTAATATCATCATGTATCCAAAAAGGTAGTTGGGTAAGAAATCTCTATTTCAATGAATTCATATAACTTGGAAGTTCATGCACATTAAACTCTTGAAGACTTTTCCCTTATACCTTACTGCCTTATCCCTTTAACATTTCATCTAACCTCCCTTGATTATTCTTTCCATCCATCATCAACCTTTTCCCTTGGGCATCATTAAAATTGGGATAAACTTGAGGGTAAGATAAACCTTTTTCCACTCAATTCTTGTATTATAGGTCAGATTCCATAGCAAAAACATCATTCCAATTTCCCTCATCTTGTACACATCATGAGAAACAAGAAAAAATCTTATTAATTACAATCTAAACTAGTTATAATGTAGATCCTTAAGTCATATTCCTCTTTGCCTTACTAAATAAAAAGAATAAAAGAGATAAAGATAAAAGATACATATAAAGAAAAGAAAAAGAAGATAAAAAAAGAGAAGAGTTTTGAAAAATAAGGAAAGAAGCAATTGTGTCATATGGGGAAATGAAAACTACACATCATGATTTGAACAGTGTTCATCCATTCATATATCCGTTGCATGAGGACATGCAAAGACTTGAGTGTGGGGGGATGTTGAGCCTTAGTTTCAAGATGTTTTCGATGACCATTTATCTTATTATTACTTAATTTCTCCTTTATCCTTTTTGCAATCATCATTTGTATTTCCATATATCACCCATATTGTTCATTTTCTCTTTATGCAAGCTTCATGAGATAAGTGGTGGTGATTTTATTGTTTTCCCATGTTTTTATGGTTTCCTAGATTAGACTTTGTGATTTCCTAACTATTTGATAAATTATAGCTTTTCTTGTGTCATTTTTCAGAATTTTAGTAGCGATCATATTTAGAAATCAGGTAGCATTCATCTTTAGAAATTTGATAGCACTTCAATGTTTTGGATGGTTGCGCCTCCTATGGGAGAATTCAGGCATATGTGTTTTTTTGGGAATTACGTTCTCATGCTTTCATGTTTCTAAAAAAAACCTAATGGACATGAAGCAAGTTGTTGATCTCTGGTCAAATCCATGACCAACATGCTTTGGTTAGCCATAAATTGATTCAATTTTGTGGATAAAATTCCCAAGTTAGACACTCCACATCTCCCATGATGATTCTAGAGGCAAATTGACCCCCTTCATTTTCCATGGAGGCAACAAGGTGTGACCACTCATGTCTTAACTGATAAAAACTTCAACAATGTGATGGTTTCATGATCCACTTGTGTAGGGGATGAGTATATGGTTGTAATGTTTTCATTTTGTAATTTGAAGATTGTAATCATAAATATGAGAGGCACCAACCTTATAAAAATGGTGTTGGTTAGTTGGTTGATCATAGTTTTGGTTGAAACCATTGTTGCAAAAGGAATGGAATAATCCTATGCAATCTCATATTTGGATGTCGAAATAAAGGACACCTTTTTTGTAGATTTCCAGTAGTGCATTGTAGTTTTCTTGAAGAGTGTTCTATAAGAGGCGGGTCCCCCTCTATCTAGTATATCCTACATATTTATTTTTATTTATGTAGGTGTAATTCTTATTTTTATTTCGTATATTTAGTTGTGTAGTTAAGCGTGTCATTATTTCAGTTCATATCGTTGATTTCTTTCTTGAAATTGATATTGAATTTCTACCTTTACTCTCATTCATTTTCACTTTCACTTTATTTTTGTCTTTACTCTCATTTGTTTATGCTTTCCATTTCCAATGTGAAGAACAAATGTGAAAACAAAATTATGGTAGTGTGTGTTTTTTATTTATAACCAACGATATCTATGTTGTTAACCCTGGAATCTTAAGAAATTGTGAAGTCACGAGACTTAAATCTACAACCACAAGATTTGTTGGATTTGGTTTAACATTGAAATTTATATTTTATATTTTGATAATTCTATAGGAATTAATTGAGTTATTGAGTAATTTGAATGGATCATTTGACATATGAACAAAAGGATTGTAATTGAATTATTAAAGAACAAGGCATACACATACACTTTATTTTGATTTCTGGGAATGACCTGTCAAACAAAGTTCTTTGGAATGCAGTAGGGATAGATTATATATTTCTTACCTAGTCCCACATATATTTTGCCAACACCTCATAAGATTACGAACATCTGGATTGATGATTTACTGTACAATAATTTAAACAAATTAAATTGACACGCATGAATAAAGGCCCAAACGTACGTTGTTCAAGTATCTTCAAAATGTTCATGTAAATCCAAAATATCATGTATACTAGCATCAAGACATGATTCATATTCTTCACTCACTAGTTGATCTTTCTCATTAGAAAGATAAGTTAAATGTAGAATCTAATAGAGGGAATATCATCCAAACGAAATCTATAGAGAAGATGCATAAAACTTAAATAAAAGTATTATAAATATCCATATGTGTTTTTCCTAAGATCTAGTATTTCTTCACACAATTCATCATAATTATAATTCTCAATAGCATGCAAAAATCCATGCATAAACTATTCACATGTGTGAATAAATGCAACCAGAAGAGTCTCACAAAGTAGAAGTGAACAACATGTATATGACACCTTCATGAGTAATATTATAAGAAATACAATTTAAAAGTAATTGAATGATATGTTCAAATGCAACAATCTCTCACCCACCATCAAATTTAATTTTCAACAAGAGATTGACTATCTTTATAGGAGTGTTATGAGGTACAAAACCAGAAACACATATCCATAAATGGATTTGGGAAGGATCCATTAATAAATAAATAAAAATTAACAAGAAACACTCCACAAGCTCAACTTGTCATCTATCCCTCCTTCTAGTGCCATTTCTATTGACAGGTCCAAATGGCTTGTCAAGAAGGTAAGGGAAAATTCTCGATGGTGAGTCCCAATTAGACTCACTCTCATTTGGGATGGAAAATTTTGACGAGTATGTGGGCCTAGTTGCCACTATGAATTAAAAGAAGAAAAATGGAAAGATGATAAACTGTCTCCCAAAGAATTATAATTAATTCTAAATCTAATCTAATTAAAACAAATGTAAACTATCTAATCTAACTATTTGTAACATATCCTGCATGTGCAATTCTAACATATAGACATGGCATAAAATGGTATTACAGATTGTAGAAATAGCTCATTTCAATCAATAAATAGAACAATAAATCCATAAGTTGAATCACAAATAGTTTCATATTGAACCTATAACATTATCCATGTGTCCATTAGAAATCATAAATTCATAAGCATCTTAAATAACACGTACATGAATAGTTCAAATAACAAATCATTCAAGAACATTGTGAAACAACGACACATGTAGAATAGTCCTATATACAGTTGAAAACATTTATGATCCCAAAATGAGTTCTTCTCTTTATTGAATCAAAGATAATTGTACCATTTGAAGCTACAATGAAAAAAATCCCCCTTCATACAACATGTTCTCTTTTATAAAATAAGAGAGACTCTTCAGTTCCTGCAACTGTTCAGTTTTTCGGTTACAAATTTTTATTTCGTTTCAATTGATTTTTTTTTCCTAAGTCAAATTTTCCATTTATCTTCATACGAGAATTATTACAAGATTAAGTATTCAATTCACTCTGTAGGGACTCCACAAGTTATAGTTATTATAAATACAAATTCAACTCTTCTTAGCTACATCCTATTCTTTCCTCAAATTGTTGAGAGTTTTAGTGGTCAAGATGGAAAAAATAATTTTACTAACATCTTCTATACTTCTTCAGCTCTCCAAC
>SNQJ01S0027424.1:160808-173148 GCA_010110895.2 Picea sitchensis | reverse complement strand
TGTAAAGACATTTTGCAAGTACCTAGGCGCTACCCAAAGTGTCTTGTCACCTCAAACGGACCTATCTCTTTCAAAATCCAATTTTCTTAGCTTAAATTTGTCTTTTATCACCTATTTCTCACCGCATAACATCCTCCTCCAGTGATTAGTCCTCTACTCCACATCAAAATTGAATTACTCCACCCACTACACAAATACTTGACAACACACTATGCATCCTCTATTTCATTGCACAAGTGTTCAAAGGTAAAGCCTATTGTCTACCAAATACCCTACACCTACAAGTCTAAGATCTAGATTCAACTCTGGCCTATGGTGAACCCTTTGACAATGGAGTAATTGTTGCTCGTTGTGCAAAGTTCATTGATAGATTTCAGCCTTTTATCCTTCTCATATTTATTAGTCCCATTTTTATTCTTACATACACAACTTGTTGAACACTCAGCTCAGGAAATGGATGAAGATCAAGTGCAACTAGAGGAAAAATACCAAATTGTCAAATAATTCCAAGATCAACATAAATAATCCAAGCATGTCATACCTCAGTATTTTCATGGAAATAGGGATATGAAGAGGAAATTGGTTGAAAAGGCACCTGACATGCAAACATTAAAATATGCATTAGGTCTAAGGAGGCAATCAATTTCAAAGGTTCCAGAAGATTTAAAGGAAAAAGAGGTCAAATAGAGTCCTAAAGTTGTAGATATAACTAAACCTACATCTCCAATGGCAATATCATCAACTAAGAGGATAGGTATAGACCATAATCCTGCAGAGGTAATACCTAAAAAGGGCCAACATGTTGAAAAGACTCATACTTCACTTGGAGAAGGTGAGAAAACTGTAAAATGGCTCAACAAGTAGTTGAGAGAGGCCCAAGACATGATTATCCAACTTAGAGAAGAGAAAAGAGTATCATAACTAGAGTTTGAGAGACACCTTAAGGAATGTGGACCATCCATCAACAATGCTTGTGCATCTCTCTCAAATGCTCAGTCAAAACTGAGAAAAAGTGCATTCTTGTTTAGATAGGTAAGAAGATTGAAAAGACAAAAGTTATCATTGAAAAAAGGAAATAGGTCTCTCAAGAAAAGAGTGCAATTTGATGATGAAGCTAAAAGGAGGTTAGAGCTACTTGCATAGGTGGTTGATATTTGGGTTCATTCCTGCACCATTTTTTCTCTTTTTTGAGGACCCACTGCAAAAATCCAGTTTTGAGTTTTGTTGAAAACTGCATTCTACATAATTTGTGTAGCAACCTCACACTACGCAAATGTTGCAAGCATATTTAAGGATAATAAACATTGGGAAATGATTTGTGGTTAGCCTAGCAGTCATGATTATCCTCCACAGATGTTGCAGCCACCACTTGAATGAGTTTTGTAGAAACAACGATCCACGATGTGTAAATCTCGCTATGCAACTGTTGAAGGTTGCATTTACACAACGTGTTACAACAACATGCTACGCAAAGGACATTTTTAGTGGTAAAATTCAAGATCATTTTCTAACCAACTGGAGAGGATTTTGGAAAAACCCAGAGAACTGTTTGTCAAGAACAGACCCACTAACAAAAACCTCTCTCATTTTTTACATAGGTGTCATATTTTTGGATATTTTAATGAATATTTATTGAACCTTTTTTCTAGATTTAAGCATTTTATGTTTTCTTGTTTTAGTCATCATATTTGGGCGTAGGTCCCGAGAATATGGAGAATAAATTTTGAAAATTGGAAGTGGTTTTTCTCAAGAACGGGTTCATCTCGAAAAACTCTCTCAATTTTTTAACATCTATTTTTATTCGAGAGATATGATGTTATATTTGACCCATATTTTCCAGCAAAATGAATTTTCTATTTTTAGCAAGTAGTTTAGAATTTGTTCTCTTTTGATGTAATCAGATCCATAATTATAGAACAATAGTGAAGTTTGACTTATTTATCCTAGGGAGTTAGTTTTCTTATACATTTGAGAATTTTGAATGTGCAAAGGGTTGACAGAAGAACAAAGGGAAACTTTGTATTGAAAATTGTACAGATTTTCTGAATTTGAATGAAATACTAGTGCAGATGTCTAGAGTTTTTTCATACCAAAGATTCTAGTGGTGATGACCTCAAGTCTGTGTTCCTTTCCATGTATGTTCTTATTGTTTATTTATATTTCATATGTTGATACATATATTTTTAAATTGGATATGAAGTGGTCTGATATTCATCTCAAATGATGCTTTAGATTCTAGAAATTTGAACATTGTCATTTCCTTCTTAACTCATCAGAATTCATCTTTAATGGTTCTTTGAATGTTGTTATGTGTTTTCCTCTTTCTTCCATTCTATAACAACAAATAAAAAATAAAAAAATATCATTACCTACCTAGCCTTTGTGTCCTTGAGATTTCTACCTACCAGACATTGTTTTCATTTGCTTTCAAAGAATTGACTCCATTTCCCAACAGGTTCCTTTCCTTCTTGCAATAAAACCTTAAGCCCCTTCATCTAATCAAATATATATTCTCTTATCCTCAAAAGAAAACCTATCTTTTAGATATCAAGTGACAAGAGAGATCCCTCCCTGAACTGAAAGGCTACTTTCAGTTCTAAAGTGATTATGTGGTTACCTTTGTGATTTTCTTCCTCGACCTAGGAAATTTACTTAGTGATAACATTCCAAATCAGGAGATTTTAAATAGGTGAATCTGATAGCCTTGTGGGCTTCAGATCTTGGGGAAGCTATGAGAAAATGGTAAAACATTTGTCGATGGGAAAGAGATCGATAAGGTAATTCCAATGGTCAAGGTTCTCGATAAGGATGAAGGTTCTAGATGAGTTTCAAGGTTCCAACCATGGATCATGGTTCTGGTAAAATAATAATATACAATAAAATTGAGGCCTTGGAATACTGCATGGTGATAAAAGAAAATCAAGTTGGGGCTAGTGACAAACACACCTTAATTATAAATGTTGGATTCCATATGGATCAAGGTATAATTAGAGATAATCCTGGACACGAGGAATAATATCAAGGGATTCCCATATGCATTACAAGATTTAAGCGGACAGGTAGAGAAATATGAGGTTTCCCAAGGCACACTTGGGGTTTCCACCTCTCTTTATCAATTGGAGGCTCGTCTCCTGAGTGTTTGGTCTTCTATGACGAAATTCACATGATATTCTTCTTAAGGACTTGAAATAGTAGAATAATATAGTAAGAAATTGACTTGGCAACCATGTTCCTGCAACCACAACAAGAAATTTTGTTTTTACACAAGGAAGGAAATACTCATATGTATATTGTAAAATTTAGATTCCTTATCATCGACATTTTACTCGTAAAATGAAAAAGAGATTAAAATAAAGTATTATTCAAACAATGAGGAAATCAATAGAATGAATTCCTTAGGTATAACGAACAAGAATGCAAAAATGTCAATATGTTGTTCATTCTAGGCAACCATATACTTATGAATGATTCCATGGGATGACATTTCACATTGAAGCATAAGAATTCATGAAGTACTTAAAAGAAAACACATTCAAGGCATAAGATGGAACATCAATACTTTCATTGAAATACGATCAGTAAGATATTCAAATAGATTAAAACCAGTTAGTGTAAAGGATCAAAAGACAACCTATCAATCTCACCACAAAAAGGTCAAAGAAGCATCAGAAAACAAAAGTATAATGAAGAACATCTCAAAAGACAAAATCCATGAGATTATCATTTGTGACAAATATTCCCAAGGATAAATCATCAACAAATATATTAAACCCCTAACTCCCTTAATGTAGGTAAAGAATAATCAATAGGTCAGTAGAAGTAGTGGATTAGGAATTAGAGCTCAAA
This sequence comes from Picea sitchensis, assembly GCA_010110895.2. NCBI lineage: Eukaryota > Viridiplantae > Streptophyta > Pinopsida > Pinales > Pinaceae > Picea > Picea sitchensis. The sequence continues at coordinate 169,302 of SNQJ01S0027424.1, read as the reverse complement.
TTTTAGTTGGGGGGGGGGGCGCTTTCAGTTTTCCTATAAAAAAAATTGAAAGGGGGTGGTTGTGGCCACAACAAATGGTGACACATTGGAAGAACCAATTATCTTTGTTAGAAAACCTCTAGGGACTTTACTTCATATATGAATGTTAAGGATAAGCTCCAAAAAAATGCAGACCATTTTTATCCTTCATCCTTATCCTTATCGAACCATTTTTAAAGACCAATATCCCTATCCTAATCCTTATCCTTATCCTTTTCCTTACAACACCATTTTTAAATACCAATTAGTGAGGTAAATTATACAAATGGCTACAAATGTATGATAGGATTTGGTTTAACCATGGGTTTTCACTTTTTATAACAATCATACATCTACATAGGTATGTTCCTCATCTCTCTTCGCCCATCATGACTTCGCTGCAAGTGAGCATCCATAGAGTAAAAAATGTTTCCATCATACCATAAAATCATGGAACCATTGTCAATGAGCATCCATATCCATGATGGGTTTACTTTTACTTCCCACACTATTTTTTTTTTAAATAAAAAAGCAAATCCTATTATATTGATATTGCAAAATTACAGTGTTCTGTGGAAGTGCCAGCTATCCCACTTGTTAAGGAAACCGAGACAGTTGGCCATTCCCAGCTAGCTTCCAAGCTCAAAGTGTTAGTCTACCACCCTGCCCAAAGGAAACCAGGGTGCATGGCCATTCTTAGTATTGGTCTGTTCATTCCTATACTATCGCTACCATTGCTATAAGCGAGAAGAGTTGTAGCTCTATTATACATCAAAAGAAAATTGTAAGGAGAAATGAACAAATAGAAAAACCTATCAACCGGTGTCCTTGTGATCATCCTTCTCCTTTTCGCGTCTAACAGGGATGGTGTAGAACTAAGCGCAGGTGGGGCATTGGTGCCTCGAGGTGGTGCTGGAGTAGGTGGCGTACAACATATCCATACATTGATTGATGAAAATGGCTCTAAAGATTTGGTCATCCACCATGCTGCGTAGATCAAAGATCAAATTCAGGTGCTCCGGGTGAAGAAGTGGTGGCTGGTACTGTGAATTCTGCATGTCGACCTCCTCTTGGTGTGCTTGCTGCCCACTCGACGACCCCATTTGAGCAGGAGGCTCACGGGTGTAATCTTCGCTACCTATCGGTATCTCTTCCTCCACAAAGAAAGGTGGGAATTCCTCAACTGGAGTGTCGTTGGGACCGCGTTCAATTCTTGTACCAGGGGTAATGGCATCTGCTCCAAAATAAGCAGGGGGATTCCAATTGTCTAGAATCATAAAAAGGAGACTCTCTGAGAAATTATGGAGGGATTCCTCCGGAGGAATCTCCTCGGCATACGCCATGGGAGGCGTCCCTGTTCCTCTACACTTCCTGGGTCTCCTTCTCTTGGCGAGACACAGTGCTTGTTCAAACTTCTTTTGACTTTTTCGTCGCAAGTCGGCTGCATGCCACCCTGCGCCTCTACGAGGTCGTCCTCTTTCTTGGGGCATGCTTATCATTAGAGCTATTGCTGGAATGCCCACTGCTAGATTGTTCCCATTCGGCTTTGCAACTTTCTAGATCATCCCAAAGCCACCCAGACTGTTGATAAGGGAGAAAATGGTAGCTATGGCCATTAAGGTTGTGGTCTTAATTCTCTAGCTTGTTATTCTCCTTGCGCGAGTGATAGGCCTCGTCAAATGGTGCGGGTCACTTGGGTTTATGCCCATCATAAATGGCGAGGATGTGAGGGCAGTTGGCCACCATTAATGGCCCCTCCTGACAATGCTCCACGTACCCCTTCTGCTCCACGTGGCACCCCATCCGGGGGTTGGAGATCCCTATTGGAAAGAGCTTGACACCTCTCTGATATGTCAAAGTATTCAGAGTTGTATGCTTCCCAGTGTATACGTTCAATCTCCTTTAGTACACCTTCATTTGCCAAGCAGTCTGCCACCTTATTTGCCTCTCTTTTAACATGAGAAGGGGTGATGCTAAGGTTGGCCCTTAGGAGGCCTTTGAAGTCCTCTGGCATCCCAGAGAGTCACCAACTAGGTGATATTTTTTGCGGGTTGTCTCCATGGAGGATTTTAGTAATTAGTTGAATGACGATTTGTGAGTCCCCCTCCAAGATGATCTTGTGTCTATGTTGGGCAACTGCTACTCGAAGACCTTACAGTAGGCCAGTCAGCTCCACTGCGTTATTTGTAGTCTCTCCAAGATATCCCACTACCAATACCAGAATTTCTCCTCTGGAGTTCCTAATTACATCTCCATAGCCGGTTGGTCCTGGGTTTCCTTTGGAGGCCCCATCAAAGTTGATTTTTATGAAACCTGCTGGAGGCGGGGTCCAGGTGATTGGACTGATGTTTTGACTCTTGGATGCTTTAATCACCTTCTTGTTGATCATACTGAGTTTCCAGTCTTGTAGAGTGAAGTGTTCTCTCGAGCTACATTTCAGATCCTCTGGTTGCTAGGTTTTTCATCTTACTGTTTCCTTGATGAGCGTGGCAATTTTTCCCCAAGTTAGTCCTGGTGTGGATTCCTTGGAGTGAAAGATGTGTTTTTTTCGTTCCTTCCATATTTGCTAGAGAATAAACCCTAGGAGGAGTTGCCAAATATAATTCAGTATGGGGTTGTTGTAAGTGATTGAGTCCCAATTTTCAATTGTGTCTCTGATGTTGCCTCTATTTTGATTGGATCTTCTCATTATTTGAGCTCCTTGGTCCCAAATCGACTGGCTATAGGGACACCCATTGAAAATATGCTCTTTGGTTTCCTCTTGCTATTGGCATAAGATGCATATTGAGGGTTCGATGAAGCCTCTCCGCCTGAGGTTATCCCAGGTTTGAATTCTGTTGTGAACAATTAACCAGAGGAAGGTGGAAACCTTAGGCCATAGTACCTTATTCCAAACCTTGTTCCAAATGTTTTCCTTTTCCTGATTTTGATAGTTACCTTGTAGGTAGTATGCCTCTTTGACTGAAAAGTTGCTAGTTGTGGAGTTTCCCCATCTGAGGATGTATGTACCTTCTCTATTGGGGATTTTCCTGTGACTTGCATAGTGTTTCCAAGCTTGCAGATTTGAATTCTTTGGGACTCTTAATTCCTAGCTAGAGGTTTTCCATTGTTGCCATTGCAGACTTTGTTCTGTGGGTTTCCATAAATCTTTTACCTTTAGGGGAATATTTGGTTTAAGATCCTGCTGAAGGGGCCTTAGTTCTACTAGATCACTTAGAGGTTTGAATTGCTGCCATGAAGCTTGCCAAAACATGGCACATTCTCCGTTACGTATCTCCCAAAAAGCATGCTTCTGTACCAGGTCTCTATTCTGCCAGGCTGTGTTCCAAATGTTGGAACCCTATATTCAGACGTTGTGTCTGATCATTTGGTCAGCCTGCATGGAGGGAGCATATTTTTTCTTCCATATTTGTGTCCATAGGGCATCTAGTGTTTTCATCCATTTCCACCACATTTTGGTTCCCATTATCTGATTGAGATTTCCTGGGTCTTGGAGTCCTAGGCCTCCCATGATTTTTGGTGTGCATACTTTGTCCCAGCCTACCAGCGCCCACTTCTTGTTGGGTTGAAGGCCTTGCCAGAGGAAGTTTCTCTAAAGTTTCCTTATATCTTTGATAATTTTCTTGGGAGCTGCTAGGGTAGTGAAGAGATAAGTGGGTAGGGTTTGAAAAATTGATTTAAGAAGGACCAACCTAGCCATGATATTTAGCATTTTGAAGGTCCAGTTGTTGAGCTTGTTTGAGATGGAGAGGAGGAGGCTATCCCAGGAGATGGACTTAGCTGGTGCTCCTGTGAGAGGAATGCCTAGGTAATTGGATGGAAGGGAGCTCTTGGGGATTCCCAGGAGTTTGGAGATATGATGTTGGACCGCACCCGGAGTGTTGAAAAAGAAGATCTTGGATTTGTCTAGGTTAAGCGTCATGCATGAGGCTTCTGTGAAATATGAGAGGATGGACTTGAGCTTGTGGGCTTCTTGAGCAGTAGGGGAGTTCATGAGAAAAGTGTCATCAACAAATTGACTATGCGAAGGAGTCGGCTTGATGTTGTGCAAGGGAAGGCCCTTGAGAGAGCCTTCTAGAACTGTTGATTTGAGGTAACGCCCCAGGTCTTCCACCATGAGTACAAAAAGAAAGGGAGATAAGGGGTCCCCTTGCATGATACCTCTAGAGGGTGAGAAGGGCCAGGAAGGGACTCCATTGATGAGGATATAAAATAAGGCCGAAGAGGTGAGGTTCAAGATCCAGTTTACCCAGTTTTGATCAAAACCAAAGGAAGTTAGGGTGGCTCTGATGTATTTCCAGCTGGCTTTATCAAAATCTTTCGAGAGATCAAGATTGATTAGCATACCTGGAGTTTTTGTTGACTTGAGAGAATGGATGACCTCATGAGATAAAATAACACTGTCCATGATTTTCCTTCCTTCTACATAGCCTGCTTATTCCTTGGTGTAACAACCCTCCTAGTTAAGGACAACTACTTTGTCAACAGGTGCAAAATATTTTTTTTGTTGGTTTGTTTACAGTGTGTGCGCATGTGTAGAAGAAACAACCCCCTCGACTCTACGTCACCACTCAAACCAACAAGACGTAAGAAGACGAACACAATCAAGACGACCCGACATATCACAGTGACATCAAGAAATAAATGCCCCTGGACATAAGGCGTGCAACTAGCAGCTGTAAGCAGAAACAGACACCAGGGGTTAGGTACAGTACTGTCACAGAATGAAAGAATCCAACAGTAGAGTCGCAGTAGTGGAACTGTGCCTTTAAACAGCCCGAGACTACTAATACAGCTCAGAGTGTGTTTCAAGAGTGGAACTGTGCCTTTAAACCGCCCGGGACTCTTGATACGGCACTGGATTCTTGACGCAGGGAAGCGTACAGACAAAAAGGCTAGGCTACTGAAGGTGACTAATTCCCGCCCGACACAAGTAGTCCAACCTACAATTATTACAACTCAGCGCATCAATAGACAACAGAGAACCCTCGTATTCTAAGGAAAACACGAGACAAGGACTCAGACCACAACAACCGTTATTATGACCAGGCACTAAATCTGACTTCAAGGGACAAAGGTTACCAACCCCACCAAGAAAATCATACATCCATGCGCAAAAATAATTAAATAAGCATCTAATCACTAAGACGACATGGCATTTATCTAAGACTTACTGATATTAATTACAGACCCAAGGCTCCGTTTAAATTCTAAGTTCGACGAGATACCATTACCCATCAATCGTCAAGACCATCTTAGATTCTTATTTTAAATGAAATAAGGTACTACATTTACCCCTTTATCAACAATGTATTTCATGGAAATTCTCCATGCCTATTACGACTACATTAATTTACCGCCGGTGTCAAATACCTATCATTACAATGACCTTGCAACCTTGGAATAACATCAACATTATAATTAAGGAGCATACCCTAAATTAACTTCCAACTTAAATTAGCAACATCATGACATGTATAAGTTATCGCATAAAACAAAACGGAACTACCTAATCTTAGCATAACATAACCATTCCACACCGATTGCATAACAGTAGTTCCAAGAACCTTGATTCCTTAACATGGGTTCACGATAACTAATAGCATAATCCTTAATCCATATAACTGTTAGCATAAATATCCAATACAACATTAGCGTAGACCTTAAGTTCCATAAACTTATTGCACCAGGAATTCTATACTTTCTTAACATAACCATTAAATATTCATCACATTCTCATTACTTTAAACAATAGCATTAACATAAACATTAACTTTAGCCTAGCATCACCTCAATCAATCCCTGATCTAATAACACCGTTCAAATGCTCATTACATTTTCATTATTTTAAAACGAATAACACTAAATATCAGCATTCACTTTAGCACTAATGTAACTGTTTCATTGCCTAAACATCTTTATAAAACAGTAAAATATTTCATACAATAATACAAGCATTAGTCTAACTAGTCATAACCTGGAATCATAGGGTATTATGATGGGTACTCTTTCATACTAGCCTAACATATTTTTCTTCTTCCTTCGCCTACTAAACTGGCAGTAAAATTGAATTGACCCAAATAAAATTTATAACAACGAGGTAATTAACAATCTGGCAATGAGTTGGTCGTAAAATTAATTGACCTTGCAAAGTGAACAAACCCTATTATTGCAATTAGACAAGTAACACGAAGGCAATTAAAGAATCCACCATCCTTATTAATCTTGCAAATTAAACAACCTATCATTATTACAATTAAGCAAGTAATAACAAGGCAATTTAAACAAGTATTAATTTTTGTGAATCCGCATCATCATTGCCTAAATTAACAACCCTATTAATGCAACTTTAGACGAGTATATAAAGGAAATAAAACAATTATTACTGCATCAACGTAATATTTATTACTGCATCAACGCATAAAACAATTATTACGGCATAAAACAATTATTATTGCCATTAAACGAAAATACCAAGGCATAGAACAGTTATTACTGCATCAACGTATTAATTATTACTGCACCAAGGCATAAAACATTACTACTGCATAAAACAATTATTATTGCAATTAACGAGAATACCAATCAGCATCAACGTTTCCCTGGCAAATTTAACCAATATTATTACTGCAGAATTTTACGATAACAATGCCATATTAAAGACAAGACAACCCTACTAACCAGTTTTTTAATAAACCGCATATCAACCATAAATTTTAATGGAAATATCTATTGAACTGCAGTAAATGGTGACATATTCGCATGGCAACCAATTTCAAAAAATTTAACTGAAGCGGCAATGACTTTATTTAATGACGCAAGGTGGAAATTAAAAACCCTAGGATTGATACGTGTAATCTGGGCTGTCCCTACTCGGGCATTCTAGTGGCAGTGGTTCCTTATGCCAGGTAGGGGAGGTCAGAATTCAATGAAGGGGGGGTCTCTACAGGACGGGAAGGTGCGTCCAGGTCATTGCGGCCTCAACCATCGACCACTACAGGACGGAGAACGCGTCCAGCTCGTTACAGTCGCAAGGGTTATCAATCGACCGTGTGAATTTGTTCAAAAACGAGTTTATCAAGATGCCATAAATATTAACAGGATGGATCCCACATTAGGGTTTCTTTTTTTAGAAAAAAACCACAACATTAGTGCACGGATAAAATTAAAGGGCAACCTAATAGTATAACGTATTGGAAACAATTTAATTAACCTACAATATTTAAGGAAAAGCATTAAAATTGGTAGCAGTAAGCAACGCATTGTCTTAACCCACTCAGGATAGTTATATATCATCAAGAGATATCGATGTACAATCTCACTATTGAAGCCTGCGCACAGTGAACAACAATTACAACAGAGCACGAGTTGTGAGTCACAGTAAAGCGCAGGAGAAACCACGACCAACTCATAAGGCCACGTGCTCTCGCTGAGCTGAGGAAACGAGATAAAATTTAAGAACAATGCCCTCTGAGATAGGAGGAACCCTACTGCAAAAGAACGCCCACCAAAAGAAAGAACCCACTGAAAGGAAGGAAAAGGCACCAGTGGATACATAAACATGCCCATCCTAGGAAAAGAGGAACCTACAGTAAGGGATGGCCACTAGAGTTATAGAACCGACCAGTAGGTATAAGGAGCATTCTACTGAAAGAAGACACGCCTAGTGTATATAAAATCTCCAAAGGGAAAAGGAAAAACCCATGAAGGATCAAGCTCACTAGATGTAAAGGCACTGTATAAAGAAAAAGGGGTGTATGCCCAGCAAATGTATAAGGAGAAAGCCCGCTTGACAGTTTGCCCACGGTATAAATAAAAAGGGTTTAAAAGAAAGAAAAAAAAAAAANGTAGACTGCCCACTGCATCAAAAATATACGGAACCCCACTGCACGAAATTTGCCCACTGTGCATTCGAAAACCCATTGAAAGAAAAGAATAAAATAAATGCTCAGTAAAAGAAAAAGGAGCAACCCTACTATACAGAAATTCCATTATATATAAATATGTAAACGCCCATAACAAATGCCCACTGTAACCATCGTAATTCCTACTGGAATAAGAAAACAAAACCACCCACGGCATAAAAATGAAATAGCATAACCCACAACAGATTTACCTAATCCCTTAACCCATAACAAGGATCTTCTGAAAACCCCCTTTTTCTTACAGAGTATGGAGGACGAGGAAAACAACATTCCCAAATAATACAACCATAATCACAGCAATAATTCACTATGCATTCTACTCTACTCAGTTCTGGAACATACCTTGGCCTTATTCGCTTGCCGAAACGACTCCTGTGCTCCTGCATCTTCCGCTCCTACTTGCTAACCACAAGAACCCATCGGTACCTCCCAGCCAAATGCTAGGGGTACTCTTCTTCCCCCTCAGCCCCCCGAGCCGCAAAGGGGCCACACACAATCAGAGAGTAACTAGCTCCTCAGCTCGCCTCCAAGGCTGAGCTACCACTCAAGTC
>SNQJ01S0027424.1:86425-115254 GCA_010110895.2 Picea sitchensis | reverse complement strand
AATCTAATTCACCATTGACCTCACTTAAGCTAGGCGCTTTTCCTCCTAAAGTGATTTATTTGTCAATTAAGTCCCCCTTTAACACCTTTTCATTCTAATTCTTCGTTGACTTAGGCTTAAGTGACTTTTCCTAAGTATTTTGGATTAATTCATCGTTTAGCCATCAATTCCTCCTTGTTTCTCCATCTTGTTCCCTGTTTGTGCCTGAATATAGTCTACGGGAACATATAGACTACTAAGTCACTCCCTGCTGACCTACTCTTGGGAACGAGACATCACACTGCCAAACTCTGTTGGATGCCTTTTCTTTCCTCAACTGCCCTTCCAATTTTATTGCATAAGATGATAGATTTGAATTCTTCAAGCTTAAACTCAGGTAATCAAAATACAACATATCATTGGTATTCCTATGGAATTTGACTTTGTCTGGAGCATTGATGTTGTCATACCTTATCTTGATCTCAGATACTTTGTCTTCATCTGCAACTTCTATATTAAAGGTCCTCTTCTCAATATCCCTTACTGTGAACAAAGAATAATTGTGCTGAGAAATCTTGTCTACTTCAGGGATTAAATCCCTCATTTCACCCAGAGCCATGTTTCCTTTCTCAACATACTATTTTTCCAAAACTTCTTTAGATTGATGAGTTTCCCTAGATGCTTTATCAAAGATGTGTTTTTTGCTGCTAAAGGTTCATGATATGCCTTCACTTTGGAGCTTGATTTCCTTTTCAACCTCTACAGTGCTAGTGCCACTTTCCACCATATATAGATTTACTTGTTCTCTGGGATCTTCCTCCTCCAAATTCACTATCTATGGAGATTGTGTAATCTTCATTTTCTTAGGAGAAGCCTACTGATCACTGGTGCCCATGGCCTCTGAACTGCTTCTCTTGTTGTAAACACTTACCTTGTGGACTTTGAATATTAGTTTCTAGGGAGCTTGTTGTATTTGACTCTATTGCAGGGTTGTCTCCACTTGCTGTGTTTGAGTGGGTTGCAGGATTGCTTCCATATCAACACAGATTTCTAGGTTTTCCAGCTTATCAAAACCTTCATCATGTTCATGTTAATAAGGGGCCTATTTGTTCAACAATATTCTCTTGGATATGGTTTTATGTGGATCATATATTCTTCCCTGTAGCTATGAAAAACCAAACTCTTTGAGCTTTCCTTGAATATGAGATAAGCATGAACTAGTTTTGACAATGAAGTGGCCAATGATAAAAGGGAATTTGAGGTTGAAGGCTTTGTGCAATTTCAGGAAATGCTCGGTCTCAGATATAATTCATTTCCTGATGAATTCAATGGAAAATACTCTGGGGGTCAGAAAGATAGGCAATATATAGGGGGATTCATGAAAACCATAAACCCAGATTACTATTGAATGCATGAATAGTACCTAGTCCCCCACGCTGTTTTATGGATTTGGTTGTAGATAGCTCCTCATGTCATCCAAAACTCTAGGTAGGGTGGTGTTGAAAATCAAACTTTAAACCCTGGACATGACTTTGTTGATGAAGATGAGCAATGTAATCCTCTTGCATTCAGTTGATATGAATGTTGCTTCAGGAAATTCTCTCTTATTGGTTTCCAGGAAAATCTTCAGCAAATAGGTGTAATATCTGAAATGCCTTAGAAAGTGATATTTCACTAGCTGTTTATGGATATTATCAGCTATGAGTTGATCAAAACTGATACAGACCAACTGACCAGACTCTGACTTGAAAAATACCAATAGGAAACCGAACATGACTTCGACCACATGTTTTTCATTATCTAGACCTAAGACCTGACTCAAAAGGGAAAAAACCCATTGGACTTCAATAACCATTATACTCACATTCATTGGCAAAGACAGACTCTCTGAAAAATGTTATGGTTTGACAATTGTTTGTAAAAACAGACCTATGACTTCTGACGGACACTCTCTGTATACCCTAATTAGATTTTCTTCATTGAAAGGTTCAGACACTACGGAGAAAGACTCTGGTATATCGAGGGCATCTCAAATTGATAGACTCTCTACCCTACACATGACCTTGGACCCCTGTTTATTTGCGACGACTTTTTCTTCATGTGAATACTATTCTGCACACCAACCTATGAATTCGAGAAAAGGGAAAGCGACTTCAACATCATAAGGGACTATGGTGGCCTCGACTGCTTCAAGGAATGGTATACAACTTTCTACATTATTGGACAGATTGCTTATCGACATAGAGATGGGAGAAATGGTTATTTCGGTGTCGAAAACATTTGAATCTCGGTCAATTAGGGCTTCCTCATTCGATAAAGGGTCTTTCTTTGTTATTGAAGTTATGATAGGGTCCATAGCAATGATGAAAAATACCTAGAAATGAGAGGAAATGGTGTGCAATGGCGTATTGTTGAGTTGCAGTCGAATGAGGGTGGTCACGCCAAGTTTCAGACAATCCAGTCTTTTGAAATAATAATAAAATACATAACAAACTCCCTTTTATACCTTTTCTAAATTTTGGGGGCGTGAGGAATTGGTTTGGGGCAACCCACTTTTCACCTCGAAATGCATCTGGTGGTGCCACATAGCCCTGACCAAAAACAACAGTTTAGATTTTGGCCCGCTTTCTGAAACTATCCTCCGTGCATCTTCTCCCTAAGAAATGATCCTCGACCGCCGATCTGGAGAGCTCGCGACCTGCGATGTATCGAGTCCCATACTCTTATCCCCCCTGCCAATTTAGCGTTTTCCTACCAGATTTATCCCCATCCTCTAGTTTGTCAAGCCTCCAAACCAATCTAGCATCTCGTTAAGTCCATAAATCTTGATTTCACACAAAATATTTAATGGTGATAACAACTATGATGATGCATGCCATGTATAAAAAGGAATTGGAGCTGTTGAGGAAGACAGTTGCCAATGATGTGCAACCTCAAGCAGAGGATGACCATGAGAAGGTTGCGGTTGAAAGATTGTTGACAGAGATGTAAAATTCCCCATAAAGAACTGTTGATGAGGTAAAAATCAGAAAGAGGGTGCTAATATCCAAGAACCGGTATAAAAAATTTCATGGCTATGTGGCACAAGGTATGAAGGGATTTGGTAAGAATCCCTTTTGAAATATTTTATTGTCTTAATGTTATGCATGAAATTTTGAAAGGAAGTTGTATTCCTTGGATACCCAAGTAGGGTATGATTTAGGAAGGATAAATAAATGATGAAGGTGCGAACCCATGGTAATAAAGACTATTTGTGATCCTTGGAAGAATTCATTAACTGATATGTCATGAATGCATTGACCAATCAAGGAATGATTAAAGGAATTCATGTGAAACCTTGAGTTTCATGAATGATGATTTAAGGTTCTGATCGATTCAAAGCAGAAAATATGGTTCTGCTAAAATAATAATTATGGATAGAGAATCCATATGATAATAAGTTGGTTGAATTCTAACACACCTTGGCGAGAGTGCCTAACCTAAAAAGTGATAATCTGAAATCAATACAAGGGCGCATTATGTGTGAATGTGGACATGGACATTGACACATTGATTAAATTCACTTAATGTTGAATTTCATATGGAAACATTGATATACTGAACTGATGCATGTGTAAGGAATGAAATTTCCTTTTTCTTTATATCCTCGAATAGATAAAAGTGATTTGATTGTTAACATGCACAATTTAAGAATTGCTTGTGATGACGTTATAAAGGTGTAGTGAAAATATATGTGCATGAGAAACTAACAATTTGTTTGGCTGATTGAATTTGAAAGTGCAGGAAGAAAAGAGTCTTGGATATGGTTGTCTTATAAGTCCATAACGAAGACTAATTACATGTTGAGCCAAACCACAAGGAATGGCATTTTCTTTGAAGAAAATGATAGTCCTGAAATTGTTTGTGAACCACTGCAAGTGGGCAATGAACATATAATGTGCATGAGAACTAACAATTTGTTTGGTTGAGGAATGTTAAATTGCAGGAAGCAAAGGGTCTTGGATATGGCAGTGTTGTAAGCCCATAAGGAAGACCAAAATTGCATGTTGAGTCAAACTGCTATGGGAAAGAAAGTCCCGCAATTGGTGAATATGGTTATGTGTGGAATAGATCTAAAGATAAATAAGGAAATTGGAAAATCTATGGGTGACAAATTTTCAATAAAAATATGAAATTTAAAATTTATGACGATGTCTCATGAATTTTTGTATACCTGTGATACAAGTGAGAAGAAAATATCTATCCAGAAAGGATAGATGAAGGTTGTCAAGTTGAAAAGCATGAAAAATGGCTACTGCTCATCCATGAGAACCTCGTTGTAAGCCATGATCTCCTAGAATATGTTGTGTTGAGGTAACACAAGCCAAAGGGATGCCTCGATAGAGAAATTCTGAGGGACGCCTCGACTGCAAGGCTAAATTAAGTCTCTAGAACTCTTCTTGTGCGAGAAATCCTTGGCAAGGCAAGATGGATCGCCTGAGGGATTGTATAGCAGAGAAGGGGATGCCTGAGCCTGGGCCTAGAGGGTGAGTGATTGCAAGGAAGAGGAGACTTTGATAGTTCTTGTAAACTATTGATTGGTATCATGCACACAATGGGTATGTCCGGGAAAAAAAGTGAGCTTGGATAACAAGACAACCATGTGGATGCAAACCCATGAACTGCAAAGATAAATATTGTGCTAGATTATGAAATTTTCCTCTTGAATTTTGATTAATAGTAAGATGTTTGCGCATAAAATTGTGATTAATATGCTTGTTGTCCCAAAATTATTGAAGGAAGGTGACAAAGGCCAAGGGTCTAGAAAGGACCTGACCAAGAAAGAGGATCAATATTTCTGAAACAACTGAATGAGAAAGGACTGACAAGTGTTACTGAGAAAGAACATTGAGGACAATGTTCCTTTTAGGGGAAGGGGATTGTATCACCCCTGTTTCCCCCAAATTGTAATTAATCATAATCAACATGCTATGGGATGGGAACAATGTAAATGTATTATTGTTTGAATAGCCAAAAAAATGACTATGGGGGTGAAACCTTGAAAGTATTGGCCATGATATCACTAGAGGAAAGAATGTGAAAACTATAAGAGAGTGTTCATTATATCGAATCACCCCAAATTTACCCAAGGAGAAATCAATTAATGAAGAAAGGATTGGTGGTTGAACCATCAACCAACCCCATGAATGGAAGCATGGTCTAGCTGAAGAATGTCAACTTGAAGTAACACAGGGTCCGAGAGACCCAGAGTGACCCAAGTTTTCCTTCTGACAAAAGGAACAAGATAGGAGGGATGTTTGTGCAAGGCACGTAAAGAAATCAAGAGAAGAGTGGAGAATGCGAGAGATCTCCAAATTATAATGAATAGAAGGCTGTGAGCTTAATGTTGAGGGGGAATCTGATAAACCTCATCGAGGCCATAAAAGAGAGATAAATATCTAAGAGTATGAAGAGAATGGGACCTGAGTAGAAATCCACAAGCTTGATGCTGGGGAAGCATCTGATAAACCTCGCAAAATATGTGAAAGTGAAAGGATCGTTGAGAATTGGCATAAATTCCCTAGTGATATCATGGATTGGCACGGGGGTGGCCACAATGCTAAGAATGAATTTCTCTAAGCCTATGGTTGGGTGGAAAGGTGAACACCCACAGTTAGTTAGTTGGCTGCAACCTGTAATAGATAAGTATTTTCATATCCTGTGTAATTAAATTGTAAATGTAAATTAAGGTTGGATATCCTATGAATGTTTCAGGGATGTACATGATTTCTTAGTGGTTATAATGTTTCCCTTTAATTCTACTTGATTGTGTATTTAAGCAAGTAAGTAATTATCTGGCTTGTACACGTAAATGTTCGAGCCTTGTGGTGGCCAAGTTAAAATAAATGAACTATGAGTTCGTCGACCTTGGGCATAGTTTCACGTGTGCATGTCGACACTCCCAGTCGTTATGAGTCTCCTAGAGGAAGGAGTATGTTAAGATCAGGAGAGGTAGTTCATGTATGCATCGAGTCTCTCCGAGGCAGACAGAGACCGAGAACATGTTAATTTCTAGAGTTGATGAATGAGTGCAAGGGGTGCATGGAAGGATCCCTCTAAGTGTTAAGTTCGGTAGAAATAATGCAAAGTGCCTAAGTATTTTAGAGCTGACAAAGCTCAAGAAGGATAGCGAGATTCAATTCTTGAAAGGGAATATCCTTTCGTTTAGAAGACGAATGGATGATATTAGTTTGGGAGGAGTTGAAGCTCTTCATGATCGTCAGATCTGGAGAAGGGACGTGGATGTTAATCCTTCGAGCCTGTTGGACTTAATGGGTCTATCGAATTGGGTATATTCGTCGTACAAGAGGTGAATCCCCCGAAGTCCCAAAGTCCCAAAGTTAATATGGGCTGTAGATATGAGGATTCCCGGTTGCTATCCTAACCATTAGATCTACGATGTAGTCAGCCTAGTGTTGACTGCTTCGGGAGGAGATGGGTGTTGTAACGCCAAAATCCCCCCGAAGGTTGGAGTCATGAAATATTGGGGACCATGGATCTAAGGATCCTTTAGGACCCCTCTTAACCATTCGAGTATGGGGACGCATGTATCATGTCGAGAGCTTCTGGGGGCCCGCGTGTCAACTGACAGAGTTTCTAGGTATGGTGACCTCGTATCAAGGTAAGGGGACATCAGTGACCTGAGGTAGGTGCCACGTATTCTTATCAGAGTGTTCTTGGATGACAGATCTCCCTCTAGGAATGGACCAACAAAGGGACCCTTGAGCGGAATTTACGAGCTGTAGATCTCTAGGGTCATGTAGACACCCTCGAACTATCAGATCTACATTGTGGTCATCCCGACATTGACCGAATTTAGGATAAAAGAGGAGTTTGAATCGTAAAACTCCTGAAGGTCGGAGTCCCAAAGTCATCCCAGCCATCCATTGGAAAAGGATGCGTGGTGGAAGTTCTTCTACTTCGTAGAAAAGTCACTCCACGAGAAAAGAGGATTGGGTTGGAGCAAGAACTCTCGAAGGCCGAAGTGACAGAGTTCATTGGAGTTGTCCTTTAGTAGAGGATAGGTGTCAACAGATCCTTCATTTTGGAGGGTAACCGCTTTGGAGAAAGTGGGGTTGAGTGGATGGAGAACTCCTGAAGGCCGAAGTTAATCGTGATCGTTGATAGTGGAGGACACGTGTGAGGAGATATGACACTTTGAAACGATTTCACTTCAGAGGTTTTCATTTGTGAGTACTTTGGAACTCGCTGAAGAACCTGATCCTGAATTTTCGGTGGGCCATTATCTGGAAAGAGAGAAGGGACCGTTGATCCCTCTCACATCATTTCTAATCTTCGCCAGTTCGAAGTTCAGGAGAATTGGTGAGTAGTGAAGTGAAAATGCCTAAAGTTCCAAAGCACCCTTTAAGTAGGAGTCGGGTCACATCCCAAGGTCATATGAAGGAAGGGGCCTAGCATGGAAATCTAGTGCCTTTTGTTCAAATTATTCAAAGGGGCCAGAAAAGAGCCTGCGGGTTTGGCAGAACCTACACTTTGGAGAAAGGGGAACCTAGAGAGAGTCAAGAAAAACGAAATTATGATGCCCACCCCTTTAAAATATCATTTAGGGGTCGGGTGTGTTACATCATGCCCCCCCTGCTCCATTATCACATCCATACATATCCACCACTCTGCATCACCTTTCCTTTTGCACACTTTCACACTCCCGCATTTATTTGTCCCATATTCTTATGAATGTGGAGCTCTTGTTGCAACATTGCATTTCTATCTCCCCTCCACTTTACACATAGAATTTTCTTATTCAATACAAAGTTTGATGATAGATAAAAGACAACAAATTACTTTATGAATGTTATAATTGTACAATGAGATTTTCTGGGATCTTCAAGAAAGTGATTGGATGCTAGTTATGCAGGATTTGGCAACACATTTTTGAAATAGCAATGTGTGAAGGTAGAGGATGGCACCCATGAGAAAGTACGAGCCTTATTATGGAGACATTTTAAATTTTCTATATTAGAACAACAAAGACTAATATTGGACTATGTCTTATAGTTGATATTTAGGAATGCAAAAAGAGGACCAAAGGAATAACAAAATTTGGACCTCTATCTTAGAAAAAGTTGATTACATACTCGAATCTTTTGACTTCAGGGAGGTCTTTTATTGGTGGTCCAAAATATTCAATGTTGAGCATAGATTGATAAATACGAGGGAGGAAGGAAAGATTCTTGTTCCCTCATGTTTCTTTCATTCAAATGAATGTTTTTATTTTGAGAGACAACAAATATTTCCAAGGTCATTGAGGCTAATTCTTTTTTAGGTGCTCATGGGGGTGGCAACACTATCTTAAAGGAATGGCTACTATGTCAATAATTGGCTTGGTTTCCTTCTTGGGTGATTATCCAAGAAACCACAACTCAAGTTGTAAGGTACATCTTGTATGTCATGTATTGCACAGTACATAGGGATTCAATTTTTTGATAGGGAGGAGCTTATCTCCAATGAAATCTCCCACCAATTAGACAAATTTCATAAAACTAAAATATTATTTATATTTTCACATCTGATGTATGCATATGTATGCTGTAATTCATTTGAGAAGTTATTTCTATAAGAGGATTCCAAATTTAAGATACAGTTGATTCAATGTTAGTATCCATCCTTGTTGAGGCATAAGGCCCCATTTCACTTCTATAGAATTCAAGATGCTTTTGTCGAGATATTCAGACATATGATAACCAGAAAATACCCTAATAAATTGATTGTGGAATCCCAAACTTTCCTCATATGTAAAGGGGAATATTTTTATGAAGAAATTTACACTTACATCAAGCTTTATAGTTTTGAGGGGAAACTCGAACTTCTACCCAAATTTATATGTGATATATATTTTCTAATTGAATTCTATCATCATTGTGAAAAATGGTCTTATTTATTCAATCAAAAGAAAAGAAAGAAATTTAACTCAAATCCTTTCAAGTGTTTAGGTTTCACTATGAAAAGCATCTCTCGCCTCACTAAAATATTGTGGGGATTTGATTATTTTCACTCAAAGGAGGTTGGTGAAAATCTCGAGGATTTGATCCCCAAGGGGATTTTAATATGCATATGGTGGAAATTACATATAGAACATATTTTCCTGAGTTGGATGAACAAGAAAAAGGGGATGGGGATAAAAATCATCTTGAATGGAGACCAAGGGAACATATGAAGCACGCAATTCTATCTATAGTTCTTGTGGAAAAGAAAAGATGATGACTCTCCTAGATGATATCCACACATTAGTCAATTTGAACACAAGGTCAAAGAAAAAGGTCCTTCTGGACAAGGAAATCCATGATGTTATTGATGAACCTATTCCCCGAGGAAGGTATAAAGGAAGATCCAGACTCAATGGAATAGACAATTATATTTAACACTTTGCTAAGAATACCTCATCTCCCCCTAAAAAGGGTGCCTTTGTCACATTTTCAATAGGTAACCAAAGGAATATATCTAGATATGGGGAGATGATGGTGATGGGAAGGATATACCTAAATCTAAACTTGAGAAGGGACATGCCACTTCTTTTATGCCTAAAAGAAAAAAATCCTAGAACTACAATAAAGCAGAGAATGCTAGAACATTTGATGAGAATGTAAATAACAAGGAAATTGATGACGTTTCTAGCAAATTTCTTAGTTGGGAAATAATACAATTAGAGAATATTCAACTTTATAAAAGTGTTGGAGGAGAGGAGAAGACAAATTTTCTTCAAGTTATCTGAATCTATAAAAGGGTTAGAGGTTCCCTCCATTACGTAGTAAGAAAAATGTTTTGAATAAAGAAGATTTTAAATCAAGATTGAAAGCTACGAAGATCTCCTTGGGAAAAAAATTGGATGGCCTTGCAAGCTTTCCCTAGGCAAGATACGTAGATGACTCACTAAGTTTGTTTTAGACAATGTTGAGCATAGTGTTATTGTTCAGAAGAAGCAAGCTTAGTTGATTGGTATCGAAGCTGAAATTTTTAAAATTAAAATAAAGGAAGAAATCATAGTGCCCCCCCACCTAGAGATTATATCAAATTTTAGGTAAATAGAGTTATAGAAGGAACCTATAAATCCTTTTGAAACAATTATGATAGTTAAGGTTCATGAAGGAATAGTGGAATTATGAAGTTCTATTTAAGTGTTCTTTGAAATAAATAATTTTTATTTCTCTCAATTTTCTA
The DNA here is from genome assembly GCA_010110895.2 of Picea sitchensis. Taxonomy (NCBI): domain Eukaryota; kingdom Viridiplantae; phylum Streptophyta; class Pinopsida; order Pinales; family Pinaceae; genus Picea; species Picea sitchensis. The sequence continues at coordinate 105,060 of SNQJ01S0027424.1, read as the reverse complement.
AGAGCCTTATGTAACTTTCCCTTTCTTTCCCTTCTTTTAAGTAAGAGCCCCATCCCAACTCTTAAGACAAAACACATTTGATTTATTATTTTAAGTATTAACGATAAGAGTTTTCTTGAACATTTTGAGCCCTGTTACAACTGGCAGTGTGTTGGAATGTTTTACAGGAAGCGTGTGCTTGTCATTGATGGCAAGAACATCAATGCCGATGGAAAATAGGAAAAGCATAATCTCAAGAGGAGAAGAAAACAGTATGCAGAGATCAAAGCGCAGTACAGAAAGATGATCGGGATAAAAATCCTTGATTGTGGATCTGCTTCAAGAGTCTTCACAACCGTCGGATCAAATTAAATGAAGGATATGATAAACAGGGCATAAGGTTTGAGAATTCGATTATCCAAATCTTCGTCAGCCGTTGGATCAAATTAAGTGGAAGGATAGGATAAGCAAATATGGAGAGCCGTTGGATTTAATCAAAGGAAAATATGCATCGAAGACAGATCGAGTTGTTGATATAAGATCTTGATCAAACGAACATCATTATTTTTAGGTCTAAATATGTGAGGAGGTTATGCTCCAGAAAAATCTCACTTGAAGATTTTTCAATTTGAGATTTGAAATTCCTGAAGTCCAAAGAGCCGGAGAGACGGAGTAAATTTCAACCATTAGATATAGAGGGATACGTGGCGACAAATCGTGAGCTCCGGAGAAATCACTTTGAGAGATTCAGTTTGAGATTTTAAATACCCAAAGCCCAAAGAGCTAGAGATCCGAAAAAAAATCTCAACCGTCAGATCATTTGAAGTAGATCTCCAGCGTCAGATCGTCTGAAATGAATAAGGACCATCAAATCTAGAGAATATTATTATGACCGTTAGATCAAGGAGATGAATATGTGTCACATCAGGTGACAACATCAGTAGACCACCTTATCAAAGACATGTGGCAGACCTCATCAGCAAGGACACGTGGCAACCACTCGACCCGTGCCAAGTCAACAAGTGACGTGTGTAATGTTACTTCACTCCGGGAGTTTTTCTTCGGGAGTTTTACCACCAGTAGATTCCCTAAGTCCCAAAGTACTGAAGTGGATACGAGTCATCCGATATGAAGATCACTTCGGGTGCATTCTAAATCATTGATATAATACAGTAGAAGGACAATGTAAGTGGAAGTGTTAACAGACATCAAGTGATCTCCACCGCCTATGACTTATTTAGCAGGTGACCACTGCGGAGGAGAATGAAGAAGCGATCAACCTAAAGTCCTGAAGGGCCAAATTCACTTATGATCATTGATCATGCAGGAGGGTATGTGTCAATAGATCGTTTACTCTGGGCAAAACTACTCCAGGAAAACACGAAGGAGAAAGGTTTGAAATTTCCGAAGGCTGAAGTCCCGGAGCGGAGGATAGTCGTTGAATTAAAGAGGACAAGTATTTTCATATCAGAAACTATGGAATATTGACGTACAAAGGAAAGAAGGGTTTGAGAGTTGAAACTCTCGAAGCCCAGATCACGAAATAAATCACAGTCGTTGATTTAGGAAGGTTAGATCTGATCCACAGATCTTGAAAGAACAAATTTGAACCGTCAGTTTAGGAGAACCATGAAGATCGTGAGATCGACAGTCCCATTGCATTGTGAGGATTGAAGGTGCATGAACTTTAATAAGATGAGGGTGGGCCACAATCCAAACCATGGTTTTTGGAGAAAGGACACATGGAGGCTTGAGGTAAATTGTGGGGAAAAAAGTAGTTTGATTCAAACCAACTTTGGACACGCCCACAATCACGTGGTCACATGATATCATCGCCCAAGGTCATATCGAAAAATGGAGCTAGCGCTCACTAGACTGTGATCGAAAAGTGCCTTTTGAATAAGCGTGTGGTCACCGTCGATGGTCACATAAAGGAAGGGGCTTAGAAGCCAAAGAATCCAAAAAGGACCGACTGTAACTGCCAAGAAGATGAAGAGTTGCGACTGCCAAAGAAGCCAAAGAATCTTTGGATAATGGTGACTGATGATGAAAACATTCAACATAACTTTTAGAGAAGATAAAGAGTTTCTATGATGATCATGCAGAGGACTTGGCATGTGAAAGACTTGCATAACGGTGAAGAGAGAGTGATTTTTTGACAAGAAGGGATGTGAGTAGAAAGAGACGTTGTGCATGACCTAAAGCTAAGAGGATAGGTGCAGCGTATAGCATGCAGAGGTAGCATAGAGAATAAAAGGCAGAAGAGAAGTTGAACATGAAAAAGTGTGCAGGAGGAAAAAAAGTAGAGCATAGAAGCAGAAAGATGCAGAAGAGGAATAGAGCATAGAAGTTGAAGAAGGAAGAGGATACATGGAGCTGTAACAGACCATATCAGATATAGAGAAAGTAATTAAATTTTTGTAACATTCAATCATGGTGGTAGGGTGGTGCTAGGGAGGATTGTAGTCCTCTAAATTCTAGTTGGTGCTAGAAGATATTCTGGGAGTTGGTGCTTCCATCTAGTTGGTGCTAGAGAAACCTGGGAGTTGGTGCTTCCATCTAGTTGGTGCTAGAGAAACTTGGGAGTTGGTGCTCTCTACAAGTTGTATCTTTCTATCAGAGGTTGTAGCCTCATATTTGAGTTGGTGCTCGAAGACTATGATGTACATGAAGCTTGGAGCTTGATTGACATCCGAAGAAGAAGAGGTTTTCTCCCTTTATGGGTTTCCTCATGAAAATCTGTGTCTTTGTGTATTCTGTGTGTTTGATCAAATATTGTATATATATGCACGTTAAGTTATCAATAACACATTAAATAATAATCTAGAAATATTCAAAAAAGAACAAGAAAAGTTTCAAGATTATATTATAACTGATTCACCCCCCCCTATGAGTTATATTTCCAAAAATTCATATCAGATTTGGTGCCTTTGATCAAAGGTAGATCCATAAACTTGAACATGACTAGTCATGATGGAAGTTCAACTAATAGACCCCCTATGTTTGATGGAACAAAATTTTCCTTCTGGAAAACAAGGATGAGAACACATTTAATGTCTCTGGGTGCTGATGTTTGGGATGTCATTGAAATGGGATATGTGAAGCCTGTAGTATTGGCCTCTAAAGATGATAAGTTGGAGTTTAAATTTAATGCAAAAGCAATGAATTCCATCCTCAGTGGAACTGTTGAAGTCGAGTTTGTCAAATTCATGCATTGTGATTCAACAAAAGTTATGTGGGACAAGTTGATAAGTAGTTATGAAGGTAATGAAAATGTGAAAGACACAAAACTTTAGACCCACAGACTGAAATTTGAGCAGTTAAAGATGGATGAAGAAGAAACTATTAGTAAGTACTTATTACATATAGAAGTACTTGTCAACACTATGAAAGGCCTAGGTGAAACGATAGATGGATCTTTTCTAGTCTAGAAAATATTAAGATCTCTTCCTGATAGATTTAACTCAAAGGTCTCTACTATAGAGGAAATAACTGATCTCAAAACATTGACACTATATCAACTTCTTGGAACCCTAACTGCTTATGAAATGAGAATCACCAAAGGTAAATCCACTACAAGAGAGGCATCTTTTAAAGTAGATAAAAACACAGATTCCGATATAGATGAGATTGAAGCAAATTTTGTGAGAAGACTAAAGAAAGGATCAGGCAAATACAAAGGTAAACTGCCCTTCAAATGTTTTAACTGTGTTAATATAGGTCATTTTGCATATAAGTGTCCTCACAAAACAAATGATCAGACATATGGCGATGAAGAGAAGCACAAACACAAGAAAGTCTATAAAAATAATAATTTTAAGAAGAAAACCCTTTGTGTAAATAATGATGATGATCCCTCAGATGATGAAAGCAGTGACTCTTCTATTGAAGATAAAATAAATGATATCATGTTAATATATTTAGAATATCTAAACACTGAATATACAGGAAGTGAGTTCGTTGATTTCGAAGTAGTAGTAGATCTTGAAGGAGAACTTGTCAGTGCCATGGAAGCGATTGATAGACTCAGAGAAAAGAAAAGAAAAGAAAAAAAATTACTGCTTAGGTATGAGAAAACATGCAATGAACCAACTAAAGAAATTTCTCTGTTGAAGGTTAAGTTATAAGAATCTAAAAAGATCGAAGACATTATCAAAAATAAATTGAAGGAAGCTGAAGAAAAAGGTGAAAAATTGGAAGATGAAGTAGTGACTATTAGAAAAGATCTAGAGAAATTTCAGGCCTTATATCATCAGAATTTGACAAGTATTAAATCCTCAGAAGGATTAGCTTCCATTCTGAATCAATAAAGGAATTCGAATTTGAAAACTAGTTTGGGTTATGAAGAGGGATCAAGTAGTCATCAACCAAGAAACAAAGAATCCATCAAGTTTGTCAAATCTACAACCATTGACAACAACAAACCCGCAGAAACAAAGGAAGAGAATCAACCACCAAGGAGGAGTGAAGGAAAATCTACCAGAATTGAATTTGTAGAACATACAAATAATACACCCTCTACTCAAGGAAATCATCAGCATGGAAGAAATCAACCTTCTCAAATAAGACAACCATTTTCCAGGTACAAATATTTTTTCTATGGATATTGTTTTTACTGCTCTAACTTTGGCCACAAAGCTGTAAATTTTTCTTTAAGATTTAGACATGAGAAATCAAGACAACCAAGGAATAAATATCTTCCACAACAAAGAATGATATAACCAAGTAAAAAACAACCACCGACTGCAAATCATGTGATGGCTGGGAAAAGGAAGCAGATTAAACATAACAATCGTTATGATCCTTTATTCAATGAACCGAAATGTTACATCTTCCATAATTATGGACATAAAGCTGAAGACTGTCGCTTAAAGAACTATAAGCTAGATTCAAATCACAGAGCTGAAAACATCAAGGTTTGGAAGAGGAATGACGATAACAAGTGTGGGTTAGTTTTGTCAGATCAAAGAAAAAAAGACCCCTGGTATATTGACAACGGATTCTCCAGTCATATGACAGGTGACAAAATTAAGTTCCTATTACTCAAAGAAAACAAGTCAGGGAGTGTGACCTTTGGAAATGATGCTCCAAGAAAGATAAGAGGTAAAGGTCTAGTAAGCTTAAGTAATGGAAGGAACAAAGCTCAAGTTGTATTATTTTTTGATGGTTTAAAGAATAATCTTCTTAGTGTCAATCAAATATGCGAGAGAGGATGTGAAGTCACTTTCACTGCCAAGAATTGTAAAATAAAGACAATAAACACATGAGAGTTGATTGAAAAAGGGGTCAGAACTAAAAACAATGTATATGTTCTGAAGGAAGATAAGGAAAATGTCATTTAAGCAAATTTGATGAAATTTGGTTATGGCACAGAAGGCTTGGACACTTGAATTTTGATCATATTGTCACACTGAATAATGAAGGCATTGTAAAAGACCTTCTGAGAATATCTAAGCCTAATAACTCTATATGTGAATCCTGTCAAATGGGGAAGATGACTCGTGCTCAATTCAAATCGAAGAGTTTCACATCTTCATAGAAACCACTTGAAATTGTTCATATGGATCTGTGTGGACCATCGTGAAAGGAAGGAACTGGAGGAGAACGTTACTTTATGCTAGTCATTGGTGACTTCTCCAGACTTACGTGAGTTTCCTTTCTGAGAGAAAAATCGGATGCGTTTGATAAGTTCAAAAATTTTAAGGCATTAGTTGAGAATCAGACAGGAAGGAAGTTAAAGGCAATTCGCTCAAAAAGGGGAGGAGAATTTATGTCAAGAGATTTCAAATAATTCGGTGACAGACATGGAATTAAAAGAGAATATACTATTCCAAGTACTCCTCAACAAAATGGAGTTGTAGAACGCCAAAATAGATCATTTCAGTAGATGGCAAGGGATATGATGAGTGAAAGGGACATTTCACAAACCTTATGGGTGAAGGTTGTTCACACAGCTATTCATATTCTAAACAAAGAGCATCTAAGGCCGAACAATGATAAAACTCCATATCAATCAAGCACTTCAAAGTATTTGGAAGTAAATGCTACATCAAGAATAATGATGATCATATGGGAAAATTTGATAGTAGAGATGATGAAGGTATCTTCTTAGGATATGCAATGAATAGTAAAGGATATATATGCTTTAACAAAAGAATGCATAAATTAGTAGATTGTATTGATGTTCGAATTAATGAAGAAGCTCCCATAAAATATCAATGGAGAATAACCACTAAGCCAGATGAAAAAGATGATGAGAATAATGAAAATGAAGAAAAACAAATCTCAGAGTCACAAGAAGATGATGAATCAGGTGGAGAAGAGACACCCAGACAAGAAGAGTCAGGAAAACAATCAACATCAAATCCTTCCTCCATAATCACTCAAATGAATCATCCTAAAAGTCATATAATTGGTGAGAAAGACAAAGGTGTACAAACTAGGAGAAGGATAATCAAAGACACCGAGGAATCACATATAGCCTTCATATCCATGGTGGAACCCAAGAACTTTAATGAATCCAGTAAAGACATAAATTGGTTAAAATCAATGAATGAGGAACTGGACTAGATTGAAAAGAATGTCACTTGGGAACTTGTTCCTAGGCCAACAAATAAAAATGTAATAGGATCCAAATGGGTCTACAAAAATAAGATTAATGAGCAAGGAAATATTGTAAGAAATAAGGCTATATTGGTTTGCAAAGGATATGCTTAGATAGAAGGACTGGATTTTGATGAAACAATTTTGCCCGTAGCAATATTAGAAGCTAGTAGAATGTTTCTTTCCTATGCTTGTCATAAATAGTTTAAAGTCTATCAAATGGATGTCAAGTCAGATTTTCTAAATGGAGATCTAAAAGAAGAAGTCTATATGGAACAACTAGAGGGTTTCCAACTGTCAGATAACCCTGACTTTCTCTGCAAGATGAAGAAATACATATATGGGTTGAAACAAGCTCCTCGTGCCTGGTATTATAGACTGGATAAGTATCTTCAAGACAAAGGGTTCAAGAGAGGAATAGTTGACAACAATCTATATATCAAAACAGAGGGTAATGATTTTCTCATTGTGTTGGTCTATGTAGATGACATCATCTTCGGAAGAAATAATGCTTCATTGGTACAATGGTTTGCTTATGTCATGCAGTCTGAATTTGAAATGTCTATGATAGGGGAACTGTCATTTTTCTTGGTCTGCAAATTAATCATAGGTCTGAAGGAATATTTCTTTCTCAGGAGAAATATCTAAGAGAAATGTTGAAAAGGTTTTAAATGGAAGATTCTACACCTATGAGAACACCTATGGTCACTGGATGTAATTTGAGAAAGGATGATGACTCACCTGATGTTGATCAAAGTTCATATAGGTCAATGATAGGCAACCTATTGCACATCACAACATCCTGTCCAGACATAATGCATGTTGTTGGAATGGTAGGAAGGTATCAGGCTGCACCTAAATAGAGTCGTTTTCTAGCTATCAAAAGAATATTCAGATACTTGAAAGGAACAATGAACTATGGCCTATGGTATCCTAGGAATCATAATTTTCAACTATCAGTCTATTCAGATGTTGATTGGAATAACTGCGTGGATGAAAGGAAAAGCACGAGTGGAGGTGCATTCTTCTTAGGAGATTCCCTTGTAGCATGGTTGAGAAAGAAGCAAGGTTCCATTTCCTTATCAAATACAGAAGCTAAATACATTGAAGTTTCCACTTGTTGAACCCAAGTATTGTGGATGATTCAGACACTTACAGACTTGGAGGTAAAATATATTGCACCGATCCTAATTCATTGTGATAATACTAGTGCAATTAGTGTGTCAAAGAATCATGTATTTCACTCCAATACCAAGCATATACCCATCAAGTATCACTTTGTGAGGGAACAAGTGACCAACACTGTTATTTCTTTGCATTATATTCCATCCAACGATCATATTGATGATATCTTCACTAAACCACTTGCAAAATCTCAGTTTGAGTATCTACGCCAGAAGTTGGGCATGACCCCGTTATCAAGATAAATAGTCTATCTGATCAGGGGAAGAGTGCTCCTAGTATATCTGATCAGGGGGATCATAGAGTCACTCTCTGTTTTCTTTGACATTAATGTCAAAGGGGGAGAAAAAGGTGTTGTCTGTATGGTACAGTTGGAGGTCTAAGTAGAATAGTGCAGCCTTTGAAGGTTTCCATCAATGCCAAAGGGGGATATTTTTGGCATGTTTTACATGAAGCGTGTGCTTGTCATTGATGGCAAGAACAACAATGACAATGGAAAATAGGAAAATCATAAGATCGGGAGGAGAAGCGAACATATGCAGAGATCAAAGCTTAGAAGGGAAAGTGCAGTACAAAAAAGTGATCAGGATCAAAATCCTTGATTGTGGATCTTCTTCGAGAGTCTTCACGACCATCGGATCAAATTAAGTGAAGGATAGGATAAATGGGCACAAGGTTTGAGAATTTGATTATCTGAATCTCCTCCAGCCATCAGATCAAATTAAGTGGAAGGATAGGATAAGTAAAAATGGAGAGTCGTTGGATTTAATCCAAGGCAAAGCTGCATCACAGACAAATCGAGTCATTGATATAAGATCATGATCAAATGAACATCATTTGTTTCGGGTCTAAATATCTGAGGAGGTTACACTCCAGAAAAATCTCACTTCAAGACTTTTCAATTTGATATTTGAAATTCTCGAAGTCCGGAGAGCCGGAGTAAATTTCAATCGTTAGATCTAGAGGGATACGTGGTGACGTATCGTGAGCTCCGGAGAAATCACTTCGAGAGTTCCAATTTGAGATTTGAAATACCTGAATCCTGGAGAGCCGAAACAAATTATCAACCACCGAATCATCTGAAGAAGATCTCAAGCGTCAAATCATCCGAAATGAATAAGGACCATCGGATCTAGAGAATATTATTCTGACTGTTAGATCAAGGAGATGAATATGTGTCACATCAAGTGACCACTTCAGCAGACCAACTCAGCAAGGACATATGTAATATCTTGTCAGCAAGGACACGTGGCAACCACTCGACCCATGCCAAGTCAATAGGTGATGTGTGTAATGTTACGTCACTCCGAAAGTTTTACCACCCGCAAATTCCCTAAGTCTTGAAGAACCCAATGCTAAAGTCTTAAAGTGGATACGATTCATCCGATATGAAGATCACTTCGGGTGCATTCTCAACCATTGATCTAGTACAGTGGAAGTATAGTGTAAGTGGAAGTGTTAACCAACAACAAGCGGTCTCCACCACCTATGAATTATTTAGTAGGTGACCACTCCAGAGGAGAATGAAGCAACGATCAGCCTAAAGTCTCGAAGGGCCGAAGTCACTTATGATCGTTGATCATGAAGGAGGGTACGTTTCAATAGATCGTTGACTTTGGGTGAAACTAATCTGGGAAAATGCGAAGGAGAACGATTTGAAATTGCCGAAGGCTGAAGTCCCGGAGCAGAGGATAGGCATTGGATTAAGGAGGACAGGTGTTTGCATATCATAAACTCTGAAAGATTGACGTATGGAGGAAAGAAGGGTTTGAGAATTGAAACTCCCAAAGCTCGGATCACGAAATAAATCACAGTCGTTGATTTAGGAAGGTTATATCTGATCCGTAGATCTTGAAAGAACAAATATAAACCGTCAGTTCAGGAGCACTGTCAAGATCATGAGATTGACGGTCTCGTCGCATTGTGGGGATTGAAGGTGCGCAGATTTTAATAAGTTGAGGGTGGGCCACAATCAAAACCATGATTTTGGAGAAAGGACACGTGGAGGCTCGAGGTAAATTGCGGGGCGAAAATTAGTTTTATTCAAACCACCTTTGGACACGCCCGCAATCGCGTGGTCACATGATATCATTGCCCAAGTTCATATCGAAAAATGGAGCTAGTGCTCTCTAGACCGAGATCGCAAAGTGCCTTTTGAATAAGCGTGTGGTCATCGCTGATGGTCACGTAAAGGAAGGGGCTTAGAAGCCAAAGAATCCAAAAAGGAATGACTGTAACTGCCAGATAAGATGAAGAGTTGTGACAGCCAGAGAAGCCAAAGAATCTCAGGATAACGACCGCTAGTGATGAACAGGTTCAGGATAACTGCCAGAGAAGCCAAATAATCTTTGTATAACAACCACTGATGATGAACAAATTCAACATAACTGCTAGAGAAGACAATGAGTTGCTATGATGATCATGCAGAGGACTTGGCATGTGAAAGACATGCAGAATGGTGAAGAGAGAGTTATTTTTCGATAGCTATGGATGTGAGTAGAAAGAGACGGTGTGCATGACCTAAATCTAAGAGGAGAGGTGCAACTTATAGCATGCAGAGGTGGCATAGAGCATAAAAGGAATAAGAGAAGTTGAACAGGAAAAAGTGCACAGGAGGAAAAAGAGTAAAGCATAGAAGCAGAAAGATGCAGAAGTGGAATAGAGCATAGAAGTTGAAGAAGGCAGAGGATACATGGAGTTGTAACAAACCATATCAGAGATAGAGAAAGTAATTAAAGTTTTGTAACATTCAATCAGGGTGGTAGGGTGGTGCACGGGAGGATTGTAGTCCTATAAATTCTAGTTGGTGCTTCCATCTAGTTGGTGATAGAGAAATCTGAGAGTTGGTTCTCTCTGCAAGTTTTAGCTTGCTATCAGAGCTTGTAGCCTCATATTTAAATTGGTGCTCGAAGAATATGATGTACATGAAGGTTGGATCTTGATTTACATCCGAAGAAGAAGAGTTTTTCTCCCTTTATGGGTTTCCTCATGAAAATCTGTGTCTCTATGTATTTTGTGTGTTTGATCAAATATTTTATATCTATGCATGTTAAGTTATCAGTAACACATTAAATAATAATCTAGAAAGATTCATAAAAGAACAAGAAAATTTTCAATCTTATATTATAACTGATTCACCCCCCCTCTCAGTTATTTTTCCAACACAGTGTTGAACATTTCACATTTGAGAACACGTTGTTTGAATTCAATTCCACGGAGAACTATTTAAGTGCGATTTTATTTTTATGATTTTTTCTTGGTTGACACCAATGGAACCTTGAGTATATGGCTCTTTTCAAACTCAATTAATTTACAATGAAAAAGTCTTTTAAAGTTATCTTATGACCTTAACCACATGTTTCTTTTACTTTCATCTTGTAAATTCATGGTTATCTTCTGTGCTTATATTAGATGAAGGGAGACAAAAATCCGTGTTTTGAGAAAGTGTGTTTATCATAAAATCTTGCTATATTTATTTTCAGACTGTCGATGATTGGAACTACCTAGTCCTTTCTCAATATTTAAAGAGTATTTGACTATCTCTAGATATTTTAGATTTCCTAGGAAGTTAAAAATAATTTCAAAGTTTTGTTGTATAACACTCGCCTCCTATTTCACTAAGATAAACAATAATATTTGTCTAATAATAAAAAGGATTACCACCTTTGTAAAGGTGAAGGAGAGTTCTCTTTGAGTCCCCTAAGGATTTCCCCTCAGTTTTGGTTCTTTTAATACAAGAAGAAGCGTGAGTTTTTATTTAAAATTTGGTTGGCCTAGCACATGATTGATATTTCTCTCTATTGATCAATTCCATAACATGTTTTGATGCTTTGGGATATGAGTTTTTAAGCATATAATCATAGCTTGTATCCTACCATACCCTACTCACTTAATTCAATTATATACATTTAAAGAAGAATGAAAAAATCATAGATTTTAATCTCATATTATTTAGAGTGCTACAAAAAATATGAGAATCACAATGCTCCAATGACCAATGATCTTTGGATGTTACAAGAATTCCATGCTAGCAAATGTAAATTATTCACTAAAAGTTGCCTATATAGATACCCTAGAAGCAACTATGAGAAAGATATAAGTGTTATACATGTATTTTTTACCATAGGCCTTAAAATGATGTTATTAGATGTTATGAGGCTGAATTACATAATTGAGAAACAATCTCATAATTATTTGACAAATGAATAATTATGTTGACACAATTTCATAATTATGAAATAAGAATCATTTCATGATTGAGAAAAACTCATAATTGAGAAGAGAGTTCATAGTGAGTTGGAAAAAGCTCATAATTGAGCATGGAACTTGAGAAAAAAGATCATAAGAGAGAAAAATCTCATAATAGGTTGGAAAAATTTCATAATTGAGATGGAAGTTGTGCATGACTTGTAATTTCTTAATTCACATACCATTAATCATATCTATGACTTGTATCCATCTAATTCACATGCCATCAAGACTATCTCCAAGATCTTCTAAGTTATATAAGAAGAGGACTAATCAAAGATATGGGAGGATCTATAGTTTGAGAGTCATTATGCCACTGAAGAGAAATAAAGAGTGGCAAAGGAAGGAACTCTGCGAGATTGCAGCCGAAAGGTACTTCAATAGTCTCGAGGTAACACATCTAATGTTGTACTTTCTTATTTTCAATATATATGTCTATGGTGGTTTTCATGCTAAGAAAGTTTGAGAAGGGTACATGGTGTTGTATGTGTGTGTAGGAAATCAATTACAGGAGCTCGAGTGAAAACTTGGATCTGCATCATCCGAGATACGATAGGACAACCACCAAGTAGAGGTAACACCCATTCTCCTCTCTTGTTAGTATAAATTGAACCTATAGATTACTAGATCTAGAGAAAATTCCATTATCTTCTATCCAAATTTTGTCACTGATATCTATTAGATCAACAAGAGGGCCCACCTATCTATAGGAGAGTTTCTTCTACAACATAATTGGCGACTCCACTGGAGAATAACTTTGTTTTATTTCTTGGTTTTTAAGGAGTTTTCCTTTAAAATAGAAGAAAGAGGACGATGGAATTTAGATCAAATAATGTAACTTTATATGGAGAATCCAAAGGAAATAGTTGTATATTTGAGTTCCGATGAAAAAATTATCCCAATTAAAAAAAAAAAATCGTCCAAATCAGAGTTCGAAAAGAGAAATTATCACTAATTTAAAATCAAATATTTTATGTTTTTTTCGTGATGGCTGCATGGATTGCTTGGATGATATATTTTGAAAAAGAATTCAGATTGCCACCAGATCACTTCCATTAGATAGAGGATTTTCTAAGATTTCTTTTGACATAAGATATGATATGATATGTTTAAGATAAATATGAAGTGCACTACATCCCCTCTAAATATCTATTCTCAAACTCTAGGGAAACCTACATTTGTTTTGGCGTGCGAATAGTGACCTTGTCGAAAATGTGCTACTTTTGATTTTTAGATCTTACTGTATATTAAAATATTTGTTTCATTTACATCTCAATTGAAATATTAAAAAAAAAAAGTGCATTGCATAAGTATTGCTTGTGAAATTTTTGGGTGTTGCTTCTTGTATTGACATTGACTCATGAGTAGTGACCTTGTCAATATCTTCTTTTTTTTGTGAGTAAAAAAAGTGGGTCCTTAAATTAATTTCAGCCGAGAGCTTACAAAAATACCTGCGTCCTATATACTTACAGAGATGCATGCATCGTATCTTCTTGCAACCTGTCTTCTTACAAAGATGCCTGCAACTTATCTTCTTACAGAGATGCTCACATCCTATCTGCTTACAAAAATGCCCAAACCTTATCGGTTTACAAAATTTCCTAAGATCAATGGGACTGGATCGACTTTTTTGATCTCCTTCTCGATTTCGCGACTTCATGTCTTGGCCAGATTGTCGGTTCAGATCTTCTCGAGCACCAACAATCCAGTTTTGATTTTGTATTTCGCGATTTCACAGCTTGGGCTAACAACTGCCTCCATGCTTTGAACTCCTGATAGCCGAGTTCCCGAAATCTCCTCTCGTTCAATCCAAGAGACCAGATCAATGATTTAGATATCCTCTAGCACGAGTGCTCCAGATTCACTTTCAAGTTTCGTGATTTCGCGTTTCGCAACTTCGCGACTTGGGGGTGTAGCTTCATTCATGTTCCAAGCTCCCGAAACCCGAGTTCCCAAAATTTTCTCGCGTCAGATCCATGGGATCAGATCAACGGTTGAGATCTCCTCTAGTACCAACGACCCAGATCCGCTTTCGCCTGTCGCAATTTTGTGACTTGGGAATACAACCCCCTCTATACTCCAAACTCCCGAGACCTGATTTCCAGATATGTGCTTGCATCAGATTTATGGGACCAAGTCAACGGTTGATATTTCCTCTAGCATCGATGGTCCCATGCCACCCTCGCATTTTGTGATTTCTCATTTCATGATTTTGCGACTTGGGCATACAACCCCCTCTATATTCCAAATTCCCGAAACCCAAATTCTCGATGTAAGCTCACATCAGATCTATGGGACCAGATCGATAATTGTGATCTCCTTTAGCACCGATGGTCCAGATCCTCCTTTGCATTTCATGATTTCTCATTTTGAATTTCACGACTTGGGCATACAACCCCCTCTATGCACCAAATTCCCAAAACCTGAATTACTGATGTATGTTAGCGTCAGATCAATGGGACTAGATCGACGGTTGTGATCTCCTTTAGCACTGACGGTCCAGATCCACCTTTTCATTTTTCTTTTTTGCATTTCACGACTTGGGCAGACAGCCCCCTCCATGATCCAAAATCCCAAAACCTGAGTGCCCGAGATTCTCTCGCATCAGGCCAGTGGGACCAGAACAACGGTCCATATCACCTCGAGCTTCAGTAGTCCATATCCTCTCACTTTTGTTGCGACTTCATGAATTTGGGAAGCAACAACCTCCGTGCTTTTGACTCCCGATTGCCAACTTGTGCTCTTCTTCATTCGCTTATGAGCTTCTAATCATTTCTAATTTTGAGGAGAATCTAAGTTGAAGAAGGTGGATCCCCATCCGGAATAGGGCCATCCATATGAGCAAGCTCCTCGCATTGGAGCCAAAGGGGAGAGCATCGGGACTTCCAGGGATCATGGAGGATGATCTGTTGCATAGAGTCAACCCCGATATTGGCCAATCTGTCCACAAATTTGTTTTCACTTCTCCGAATGTGAGAAGGGGTTAGAGTTAGAGAGGGTCTGAAAAGAGACTGGAAGTTGTAAAAAGGACTAAGGAGGTGCCAGCTGGGTGTGATTTTCCCTGGATCTCGGCCATTTAGGATTTTTGTTCCCAGGTTTATTATGATTTTGGAGTCTACTTCAATGATCAGGAAGGTGAGGTTATGATCTAGTGCTAATTTCACTCCTTTGATAAGACCCCAAATATCTACGGAATTGTTGGTATTGTATCTAATATTTTCAGTGATGAGGCTTTGAATTTGGCCGATGTTGTTTCTTATGACCGCACCATAGCCTGAGTGTCCTGGATTGCCTTTTGAAGCACCATCAAAGTTGACCTTGTGGAATCCTTGCAAGGGGGGGGAGCCACTTACAGGGACTAAGGGATTTTGAAGAAAGGGGGGCTGCTATGGAGGGGTGGAAAGTGAAAAAGAGAATCCCCCAACATTGAGGAGAAAGAGCTCACCTGGGTCATTTGGGAAGTCGTCCTTGGTCCATGAATACAACTAAAGAGTTTCCTGGAGATGCAGGAGGATTTTGATCCAGAGAAGGGAGGGAGGAGAAAGATGGGAGTGAAATATTCTTTTATTTCTCTCTTTCCATAGTTGCCAAACTATGAAGCCTGGTAATATTTGCCAGGTTCTGTTCAGGATAAGACTTTTGAAGGGATTAGAGCCCCAATCCCTGATGGTGCTTATGATGTTGTTTTTAACTCGTCTAGTTTTTCTAAAGAAATGAGTGGCTTGGTTCCAGATGTTCTCACTGAGAGGACAGTGATTTAGGAGGTGCTCCATGGTTTCTGCGTGGATATGGAAGAGTTGGCAGATCGAGGGGCCAATGAATCCTCATTTTTGAAGATTGTCCTAGGTTAAGATCTTGTTCTGAAGTAGAAGCTAGAGGAAAGTATATATTTTGGGCTAGAGTTTTGATTTCCATATTGTTTTCCATATGTTATCTTTCTGAAGGTTATGGAGCTTCTCCTGAAGAGTGTATCCCTATTTGAGAGTGAAGCTTCCATGAGGGGTGTATCCCCATCTGAGAATGTCTTGGTCTGTGCTTTTTTGGATTCGCCTTTGGGTTGTAGCTTGTTTCTAGTGCTGCAGGTCACATTCCATTTCCACTTGGAGTTCCTGATGAGTAGATTTCCATCTTTGCCATGGAGAGCTGCTGGGGGTATCTGTCCACAAATCTGCCACTTTGAGAGTGGCCAGATCTTGAATGTGATTTTTGTAGGATTGTAGATTTGTGTCCAGTTGTAGGGGTGGCAGTTGCTGCCAGGAGTCCATCCAGAATAGGGAATTTTGGCCATTGTGAACTTCACAGAAGGCGTGTTCCTGTATCAATGGCCATTTTTTCCAGGCTTCATTCCAAAGGTTGGAGCCTTGTATTTTCCCCTGCATTCTTATGAGTTTATTTTGATGCATGTTTGGGGCGTATTTTCATTTCTAGATTTTTTCCCAGATCTCTACTGGTGTTTTGAGCCATCTCCACCAAACTATTTCTCCCATGGTGTTGTTTAATTTTCTAGGGTCCCTAAGGCCCAAACCACCTGAGGATTTGGGCTTACATACCTTGTCCCAGCTGACAAGGGCCCATTTTTTGTTTGGGTTGTGGCCATGCCATAGAAATTTTCTTTGCAGATTCCATATTTTATTTATGACTGATTGGGGGGTAGCTAGGGCTGAGAAGAGGTAAGCTGGGATGGCTTGGAGGACTGAGCTTAAGAGAACCAGTCTGGATGGAAGGTTGAGGGAGAGAAAGGTCTAGTTGTTGATACGGTTGGTGATGGAGAGTAGGAGGGAGTCCTAAGAGATTTTTATGGCTATCGAGTTAGAGAGAGGGAGTCCTAGGTAGCGAGAGGGAAGAGTGCAAACATGGGTATTCAGAAGTTGAGAAAGGTGTTGTTGGATTGCTACTGGAGTATTAAAAAATAAGTGTTGTGATTTAGCTAGATTGAAGGTGGTGTTAGAGGCTTCACTGAAGTTGGAGAGGATGGAACTTATTTTGGTTGCTTCTTGCATGGTGGGGGTGTTCATTAGCAGTGTGTCATCAAAAAATTGGTTGTGGGAGGTTGTCGGTTGTAATCCATGAAGGGGGAGGCCGTGGAGGGATCCATTTTGAATTGATGCCTTGATATAGAAACCTAGACCTTCAACCATTATGAAAAAAAGGAAAGGGGAGAGAGGGTCACCTTGCCTTATTCCTCTTGTGGGGGATACGAATTGAGAGGGGACACCATTGACGAGGATCAAGAAAAAAGTTGAGGAAATGAGTTTCATTATCCAGGAAATCCAATTCTTGTTTAAACCAAAATCCGATAGGAGAGATTTCATGTATTTCCATCTTAATTTGTCGAAATATTTTGAAAGGTCAAGTTTTAGAATCATACCTAGAGTGTGGGTGCTTTTGAGTGAGTGAATGATTTCATGGACAAGAATGATGTTGTCCATGATTTTCCTTCCTTCAACATATCTTGATTTCTCCTTTGAGATGATGAAGGGGAGAATTAGTTTAAGTCTCAGAGCTATGACCTTGGAGATGATTTTGTAGATCACATTGCAAAGAGATATGGGTCTGAAGTTCTTTGGATTTGTGACCCTTTCTTCTTTGGGAATAAGAGTTAGGAAAGTGGAATTTAGTGCTGGAAGAACTTTGCCTGAGTTGCGAGATTCCTCCACCAGCTACCACACTTCCTCCCTTAACATAGGCCAGCAGGAGTTGAAGAAGTTTTTTGTGAAACCATCTAGACCTGGAGCTTTGCATGTGGGTAGCTCCTGAATGGACTGATCCACTTCAACTTGCGTTATCTATGTCATGAGAACCTCATGTTGTTCTTGGGTGATTATAGTTGGGATATTTTGGGTCACCCTCTCTATTGCTGAGGTGCAGTCCACATTGGGTTCTGAGAGGAGATCCTTGTAGAATATGTCAGTTCGTGTGTTATTTCTTGATGAGTTAGCATGGTATTTCCTTGCAGTTCATCCAACTTTGTGATACGATTGATGAGGCATCTGTGGATCATGGAGTGGTGGAATAATTTGGTGTTTTTATCTCCCTCATTGAGCCATTGAACCCAAGATTTATTTCTCCATAGGATATCTTCCTTCTTGAGTCTTTCTTCTAGTTTCCTTTTGAGTTCATTATCATCCTGCTATTGAGTGATTTTATATCCTACCTGAATGATTTGTCCCTGAAGGTTCTCTAGTTTTTGTTCCATCATTTTCCTTTCCTGGAAAATGTTCCCAAAGACCTATTTGTTCCATTTGCGTACCTTTTGTTTGAAATATTTGAGTTTTTTCTGGAAGCAATATATTTTTGTGCCTTTCTAAGTTTTCGCAGTGCTCCACCAGTGATGGGATAGCTACTGGAAATCTACATGGGAGAGCCAAAATTTCTCAAATCTGAAGGGCTTAATCTTCAGGGTTTCAATAGTGTCAACCCATAGCTGAACCGGCCAGTGGTCCAAGCCTGCCTTCGAGAG
Source organism: Picea sitchensis (assembly GCA_010110895.2). NCBI lineage: Eukaryota > Viridiplantae > Streptophyta > Pinopsida > Pinales > Pinaceae > Picea > Picea sitchensis. The sequence continues at coordinate 86,588 of SNQJ01S0027424.1, read as the reverse complement.
GATGTTGGACTCTGCTATGGGGCCTTATAAACTGAGAGTTTTCGAGATGAGGAAGCGATCAAGCCTGCATGCTATTTGTTGGTGACCTGATCTTTTGTTGGTCCAGGTGTAGGTGTCGTTACCATTCTCAATATCTACCAATCTGAGGTTTTCTATGAGTTCA
>SNQJ01S0027424.1:61864-75875 GCA_010110895.2 Picea sitchensis | reverse complement strand
AACTAATGGCCTAAAGCCGACATAAATAAAATAACATTACTAATATAATATGCCCCAATTAAGGGGTAAGCCGACATAAATAAAATAACATTACTAATCTAATATGCCCCAATTAAGGGGTAATGAGCCAATATTAGGGCTTAGCATAAAAAGTCATAGGAACCTAAGGGTAAGATGTTCAAATCTACCCTGGTATTTAGTCCATTCATGTCTATGAGGCAGGACTTAACCATCTCATTAACTTTTCTTCTGGCTCCTGTAGCCAGTTGCACCAACCAGGATTTCCCATGCTTTCTTCTTGGTAATTGCAAACTTTCCACCATCTTTGGGTCTATATAGCTATGGTTAGCTCCTGAATCAATTAAAATAGCAAGAGTTTGGTTGTTGATCATACCTTCCACTTCAATCATGTGGGACTAATACTCTTCCTGCTTGTTGTCTAGGGCTGCATAAATCCTTGGCATATTTCTACCCATGTCCTCTACTGTCTCAACTCTTTGTACATTGTGAACAGCCTTACCTTTTTAACCTATGTGAGGACAATCTCTGAACCTATGGTCTCCTTTACAACCCCAACATTACATAGGTGGTTGTCTTGGCCCTTGAATCCTTGTGTCAATCGCTCTGGTTTCCTTATGCATTTGCTGCCATTGTGGATTATTTATGTAGAATGGTGGCTTAGCTCCCTTCTTTCTCTGATCCATCTTGAATTTCTTATTGTCTTCCCAAGCCTTTTGGAAATTTGGTCTTGATTTTAGCTGGTCATATAAGCATTTATCTCTTCTTTTGGTCTCTTCTAATGTCTTGGGATCATCATATTGTATTTTTTCACTGATGAACGTTGGAAATCCACTTAAGTACCGTTGAATCTTGATTGTCTCATCCTTAATGAAAGAGACATATTTCAACAGTTCCAGAAAACTTCTCTCATATTCATCTATGGTTGTACTTCCAAGCTTGAGTTCAAAGAACTCTTTCATTTTCTTGTCATAGTATCTCTTGGTCAAGTACTTCTTCTCAAAATACTCCTTGAATTCTCTCCAAGTAACACTTTTTTCTATAATGTGTTGTACCTGCACAAGTTGATCCCACCACATGGAGGCCTCTCCTTTGAGTTGATAGATAGTGATTCTACCTTCAACATGAGAAGAATAATTATACAATTGAAAATACTTCCTCATGCCTAGCAACCATGTTTCAACATCTTCATCCTTCTTGTGCTCACCATCAAATGTATGAGGTTTGATTTTGTTCATTTCTCCTCGCAGCTCATCCACCCCAGATCTCTTATACCTTCTCACAGGGGGTAGGCTTGAGTTGTTTCCTACTCTCTTATGGGAATGTCTATGGGAATGATGGTGATGTTTACTAGCACTTTTTACTTCTCTCTTCTCCTCTGAAGATTTGTGACTCTCAGATCTACTTGAGTCACTCTCCTTAGCCAATTTCTTCTCTATTCTATTCAAACCTTCCAATAGTTTCATGTCGAAGTCATCCTACTGCTCTTTGGCTTCCATAAGCCTTTCATTATCATCTTTATGGCTTTGGACATCCTTCTGCAAATTCTTAATGGTCTCAACCATATTCATATCTTCATTCATTTCTTCTCCATGTCCATTGGAGTTCTTTCCTTCCATGCCCAAATGGAAATCCATCCCTCTGCTCTTCTTTGGATGACTGTAATTCTCCTGTGCCTCTTCCATTTCTACGAACTCTACACTAGTCTGTCCTGACCGAGTTGTTGTTAATTCTAAAAAACGTTTAGCCATCAAAACTTATCAGACTAACCAATCAACAATTCATGAGAATATGAACCATTTCGATTCAACATACACATCAACATTATCACTCCCGGTTTCCTGGTGTTATCACCACAAAAGTTCTAGAGAAAATCCAAGTCTCGAGAACGTTGATGCGCAGTACCTTCCAAGATACACTCGCGCAAGAAGGTGGTATTGTTGAAACCACTTTCTCCAAGATGCGATATTACATGTCTCAACATGTCAAATCCACCACTCGTGGAGCGGGTGACGGCTAGTCAGATCACCCTGCTTCATTCGTTTGGTACTTCACATCCATGTGACGTCAGTTGAATGTCTCCATGTAACAAACTCAAAAGCTAATAATTCGAAATGGATTGTTCGAGCATGGAAACCCAACGCACCTTGTATGTAATCTGTATGCGCTTCATAAATGGATTTCTATAATTACTGCTCCTCAAGTATGAAAATATATGCATATCCATACCCGTAGTAATATTCAAGTTGCTCGAATTCCTGCTCTTTGTAGAGACACATTTCAGTATCCTCAACCTAAGATACATGGACAAATCTAAGTCGAGTGAGACTGGTTATTCGAGAAACATGCTAGGCTTTCTTAGGAATAAGGAGGAAAGGGTCCTCGCGCATATTCTAGAAACTAAATTCCACACAGAGCCGGTTATAGACTCGCGATTGGAAGTCAGGCTGAATCCCATTATAAAGGATTTAGTCATCAACAGGCCAGATGCTAAGAAGAAAAGGAGTAAGCGGCATAAGAAGGAGGAATCTACGGTTGAAGCGACCAAAAGTGTTGGAGAAAATCAATCGGTCTAGTTAGACTCCTCTTTAAAGGTAGAGATCGCTAAGATGAAGTAAGTCTTCAACTAAGATAAGCATGTCTCAGCGAATTTTGAATGGCCAGTAGTGGAGGTAAAGAGTACCAGAGATGATAGGCCTATTCTTCAGTGACACTTTTTACAACAGGCTAACTGTTGTCATCGACCTTTTGTAATTTTGTGATTAATATGATTATATAAATACAGAAACGGATTTTAGACTGTTTCATTACAATTTGTATCTGGTGATGTTATGACTCTTGTTTTCTTTTATAAGAGTTTTTCTTGTAATCTTATATTTTATTTTCATCTGTCTAAATCAGAAGAAATTAAAATTCAGAATTCTTTTTAATTAATGCTTCAATGCGGTTATGTGTTTATTTTTATTTTATCATCATGCAATTTAAACTCAGACTCCTCGCATTCTAAGTGACTTCATGCACATTAAATTGACATGTTCATTTATATTATCATGCATATCAATATTACAAGGTAAACGCTTCTCCGCGCACCTAAATCTACTGTGCATTTCTTCTTCGTCGTACCGACTACTTACACACACTATTCTAGCGTTGTGTGCCAATATCCACTGCGCACAGTTCAATACCGCGCACTGATATTCCACATGCATTTTCATCCAATGCATGCACCATGTCAAGTTTAACATATTCCTTTGCGCTCAAATATCTTCGCATACTACTGAATACATCGCCGTGAAACAACTTATACTCATACTTATGTGCGTAACAACAAAAATCCTCTACGTTAAGCAATACTTGCACACCCCATGTGCACATTACTATGTGTGTGCTTACCGCACAAGGCTAATTTCAGCGCATGCATCTATGCATAATAATCTTCTGCGCGGTGCCACAATTTACCGCACACACTGGCATGCCACGGTTTTTCGTGCGGTGCCAAACTTACCATGCACACCAGTACGCCAACCTTTTTCCAAGGACACTCTATGACTCTAATTCTGGTCACTTCGAAGTTACTTTTCTGTGAATATTCACTTTGATTGCAATTCTTCTGGCCCATCCAAGATCAGTGTTGAACTGTGGCTCTAATACCATACTGTAACAAACCCCTCGACCAACCTGAGGTCAAGGTACACCACTCCAGAGAAACCACTCATTCTTTGATGCCAGTCGCTAACATTCCCAGCCAAGAGGCTTGGACATGCTACTCTAGGGAACGTCTTTCGTTCCCTTGCTGCGAAACATAGAGTAGCATAGCTAGTAGTCAACTAAGCAATGCCACCTAAATTTACTCTTTAGACTGCATGAAACTAAAACATATACATATAGCACGCTCGCGGAAGCTTTAATTCTAAACATAAACAAACCATTACTTTCTGTAACATACGACTTTTATATTAAAATAACAATAATTACTGATATGCCTCATTTACGGGAAATTACCCATAAGCACACAAACAACATAGTCACATATATGATAAAATCGTAACATGGGTATGTAAATAACAAAACAACATATACATATATCATACAGTTGGTACTTATCTTAGAAATATTGTCACCAACTGCTTACAGACCGTCCATGAACCTCCCAGCCATAGACTACATTGTTCATCACTCTCAACAGTGAATCACCCCTGAGCTGGGACTGAACTCCACCCAGGGTAAGGGATTCCTATCCAGGCTAAGGCTCATAGACAACAGGAAAGACTCTGTCTCAGGTTCTCACTCAACTAACAGCCTACAACCTCTCATTCCCCACATGCCTGTCCCACCCAAGGAAGTGTGCCCCTTCTCTACTCAACAATCCCTTGACTGCCCCACTTCCCTTCCAGGGATTCAACAACAGGCCAGACCGAAAGTCTAAGAGAACTGTAGCTGCAGTCTAGCACCAACGAAAATCAATCCACAACAATTCTCTCACCTAGAGAACTACTCACGGGCCTGACAACCCGCTTCTTCAATCCCGCTCCAAGCTAACCAGGTACACCAACAAAAAGGGACGGGAAAACAGGTTTAAGAAAGGTGGAATGGTTGTCTCTAGGATAACGGAATGTATGAGTGAAAATGGTCATGGAGTCATTGACTGGATAACTGAGTGTGTTTTTTTGGAATCACTTTGAACTCTCTGTCAAAAAACTGGTCCCCTGGTCGTTTCCCCCTATTTTCTGCTCCTCTCCTCCCTAAATCCCCCTCTGGGATAAGTTTCCCCATGATATGAATGCATGTCCCCAACTTGACACTTGTCATATCAGAAGTTACTTTTTTTCCACTTGTCCCCAACTTTAGAACTTAGGATAAACTAATTATCCATACTTTATGTTTTAGGAAATATTAATATAATATTCCTTGACTTTTGGCCCTCCCTTACCCTAACTGGTGAAGTTCAGTCCCCCATCTCTTTTATCGTGGTCAGTCTGCGTGCAGTGATGTATTTTATATTAATCATGAGTCAAGTACAAAGTAGGCGAATTGACCCTTGACATCTAGGGGCACTGGCCTAATTCCAAGGCATAAGCATTCCGGCTTATAATACTCGCTCACTAGCCTATAACGCAAATTATATACACAAAGGTTCATTGACCTTAATATTGCACGCACTTTGTTACTGCGTGTTGTATCCTCTGTATTTAAGGTTGCGTGTACCTTAGTTACTGTGTGCAAAATTCAGAATGTGCACATTACATCCTTTTACTGCGCAGTATATGTGCGCACCATGCCATGAAAGATGTATTACAAAAATGATGTCTAAACCACTCACTAGCTTAAATACACTTGGATTATATTTACATTTGGGGTCGGCCAAGGGATATTACAATGAGTGTACTATAAGTCAAAATGGATACAAAATAAATTATTTAAATAATAAAGTTAATGGAGAAATTACTAATTGGACAAGTGGTTAGAAGTGGGTTAGCCCTAAAATAAGGAAAGTGGGTTAAGATGGTTAGAAGATAATTTAAATAATAAAGTGAAGTGATGAGTGTACTATAAGTCAAAGTGGATACAAANACTTGTCCCCAACTTTAGAACTTAGGATAAACTAATTATCCATACTTTATGTTTTAGGAAATATTAATATAATATTCCTTGACTTTTGGCCCTCCCTTACCCTAACTGGTGAAGTTCAGTCCCCCATCTCTTTTATCGTGGTCAGTCTGCGTGCAGTGATGTATTTTATATTAATCATGAGTCAAGTACAAAGTAGGCGAATTGACCCTTGACATCTAGGGGCACTGGCCTAATTCCAAGGCATAAGCATTCCGGCTTATAATACTCGCTCACTAGCCTATAACGCAAATTATATACACAAAGGTTCATTGACCTTAATATTGCACGCACTTTGTTACTGCGTGTTGTATCCTCTGTATTTAAGGTTGCGTGTACCTTAGTTACTGTGTGCAAAATTCAGAATGTGCACATTACATCCTTTTACTGCGCAGTATATGTGCGCACCATGCCATGAAAGATGTATTACAAAAATGATGTCTAAACCACTCACTAGCTTAAATACACTTGGATTATATTTACATTTGGGGTCGGCCAAGGGATATTACAATGAGTGTACTATAAGTCAAAATGGATACAAAATAAATTATTTAAATAATAAAGTTAATGGAGAAATTACTAATTGGACAAGTGGTTAGAAGTGGGTTAGCCCTAAAATAAGGAAAGTGGGTTAAGATGGTTAGAAGATAATTTAAATAATAAAGTGAAGTGATGAGTGTACTATAAGTCAAAGTGGATACAAAATGAATTATTTAAATAATAAAGTTAAAGGATAAAGTACTAAGTGGACAAGTGGTTAGAAGTGGGTTCACCCTAAAATAAGGAAAGTGGGTTAAAATGGTTAAAAGGTAACCCCTTGAGGAAGCTACATGAAAGTATAAATAAGAGCCAAGGCTCTCTCATTATAAACACACTTGAGCATATTGAATATCTACAAGTGACTAAGGTAACCAAATGATATCTAAGTCAAATTTTAGAGGGAAGGTGTAGTAAATAAGGCTGAAATTCAAGGGAGGATAAATTATTTTGATGATGTTTTCTAAGGTATGTTATTTACAGGTCATCTCACCATTTTCACAATAACTTTTTTTATAGAATGATTCAGACCGTGAAATTGGGAGGACATTGAGGAAACATATCCAATAAGCTGTGATACAAATTTCATCTTGTGGGTCGTTGTATTTTTGGAGTTACACTCCGTGGAAAATAGGGTTTGTGGCTAGTCCTGAAACCAGTCTAAAATAGGTGTTTCGGGTAAAAAAGTCATAACATATTCATCACAGATCCAAATTTAGTAAGACAAAATGTATTGGTTATATTAAATTTTGTAGTATTATTGGTACCAGTTTCATATCCATACAACAAATATTTCGTGTGGGGCACACTCTACAAGTCCTCTCTCTAGAATAATCCAGAATTCAACAAGGTAGGCCATTTTTTCTATAACTCATTTTATGAGAGGTTACAAGTAGTGAAACCTAGAGGAATTGCATAAAAGACATTGAATAACATTGTGAACTATTTTCAAATCTTTATTCATTAGAGGTACATAGTTATGATTATTTCAAGTTAGGGTTGTTGACTAATCCAAAATTAGTCATGTGAGACTAAAGTAAAGTTTGATGAAAAGGCTAGTGTCTTGTTGTTAAGGTTAAGGAAGGTTTGTAGGTATGTGATCATATACACCAAGTCTATTACAGAGCTACAAATCATATTTTTATGATTAAATTGATGAGGGATTTTGGTTGAGGTACATGTTGGGTACATGGTTGACACAAGTAGTTGATGAGCTGGCACATACATGAGGTGTATAGTTGATGTTGTTGGTACATATTGATGAGTCATAGTTTGTGTATTTGATGCATGATTGGTACATATTTGGTGCATGGTTGATGCACTCGTTGATGGTATAGGTTGGTGCATGGTTGATGCACTTGTTTATGGTACATGTTGATTACAGGTTGTTTGGACAGGTTATTGTGACAGGTTATTTGTACAGATTTGATGCATCGTTGATGCATTTGTTTATGGTACAGGTTGAGGTATAGGCTGATATATGGTACATGTTGGCACACGTTATTGGTACATGTTGTTACAGGTTGATTGGTATAGGTTTACAACAGTATATCTCACAATGATAGTGTGACAGTGGTTCCATCATTCTACTTCTACGTCAGGGAAGTTAGAAGGGGAAAGGACAGGTGGTTGTAGCCACCTTCTAGTTGTATCTGGATAACATAAGGGGTTGTATCCTCCTTCTAGTTGTAGCCAAATAATTGGGGAGTTGGATCTTCCCTCGTGTTGTAGCCTGAGAAACTAGGGGGTTGTAGCCTCCTTCTGGTTGTAGATAGAGAATTGGGGAGTTGGAGTTTCCTTCAGGTTGTATCCTAGGAAACTAGGGGGGTGGAGCCTCCTTCTAGTTGCTGCTAGAAAACAAAGGAAGTTGGTGCTTCCAATGAATGTAATTCTTAAAGACATATAAGAAAAATTATTTTGTGGTTTTCTCCCACTTTGGGTTTCCACGTAAAAACACTGGTGAACTATGTATGTGTATGATTGCTCATTTGTTCATTGTTTATTTACTCTGCAACTATTGGATGATAATGCTACATTGATATAAAACTTGCATTTTTTGGTTAAAAAGGATTATTTCTCTATTACTGATTCACCCCCCCCTCTCAGTAATCCAACAATTGGTATCAGAGCCTGTTACTTCAAGAATCAGTTTAACCACTAAAAGGTAGATCATGGAGAGAAAAAACATGTATAAACATGGAATACCACAATTTGATGGAAAAAAGTATGTATTCTAGAGAAGAAGGATGAAAACATACATACATGAACATGGATTTGAAATTTGGCAATCTATAGTAGATGGATACAAAGAACCAACAGTTCCGCCAACAAGTGAAAGAGCAATAAACTTGGTCAAAATAATTCCAAAGCCACAAATGCACTTCTGAATGGTCTTGGTGAATTGGTATACACCAAAGTTATGCATTGTAAATCTGCTAAAGATATTTGGGAAAAACTTCAAAATATTTATGAAGGAGATTCAAAAGTCAAAGCAGCAAAGCTTCAAACTTACAGAGGTCAGTTCGAACAACTAAAGATGAAGGAAGGTGAGAATATTGAAGCTTAATTCTTATGAGTCGATGAAACAGTAAATGCAATCATAGGATTGGGAGAATAAATTAAAGAATCCGTAATTGTTCAAAAGGTACTAAGATATATTCCTATGAGATTTGATCCTAAGATATCAACACTAGAAGAAAGAGAAGATCTAGACTCAATAAGCATGGATGAACTACATGGAATCTTCACAGCATATGAAATGAGAACTGAACACGAAAATCCATATATAAAAGAAGCAGCTTTCAAAGCATCAAAAAGGTCAAAGAAAAAGGGAAAGCAAAAACAAAAAGAACATAGCAGCAACAATGACATCTCAGAAGATGATGAAGAAATGGCCAATTTTGTCAAGAGATTGAACAAGGGAACCGACGACAGATATAAAGGTAATCTTCCATTGATTTGTTTTAATTGTGATGGTATAGATCATTTTGCTAACAAATTTACTCATAAGAAAAATAAGGGGAATGATGAAGATTACTCAAATAGCAAAAAAACATATAAAGGAAAAGGAACCACAAAGAAAGTTTTCAAGAAAAGCTTATGCACCAAAGAAGACATATCCTCATCAGATGAAGATGAAGTCAGTGATAGTGAGATAGAAAGAGTTATATTCATGGTAGTAGAATACTATGATAAAGAAGACATCAAAGAAGAATATGACAAGGAAGAAGTTTACTATAGAGAATAATTGTTGACTTCCATAGAAGTTATAAGAAGAGAAAAGAGGAAAAACAAAAAGCTACAAGCAGAGATAGACAAGAAGGAAGACACTCAAGAACTAGAGAATATCATCACGAAATTGAAGGTTCAAATAGAATAATATAAAAGAATTGAAGAAGCACTCAAAGAACAACTAGAATAAAGAGACATGATCATTGGAAATTTGGAAGAAGATATTGTCACATTGAGAAAGGATCTTCAAAAGAAAAATATGTATAACAAATCAAAAGTTTTGGATGACATTATCAACAGTCAAAGGTCTAATCGTGACAAGTCCAGACTTGGATACAATCAGAGAGAAAAGGGATCAAGCTCCAAATAAATAGAACAAGAAACATATCGAAAAAGTTATGCAGAAACAATCAAAGGGGATAGGAAGACTTACAAGGAAGATTATAGGGACACTCCTCGACCGAGAAGATTCAGATTTCAAAATCAACGTCCGACAGAAAAAAATAGGCCTCAAGAAGACGAAGGATTCATAAGAGTAACTCCTTTAATAAGATATTCAACTCTCAGGCCTAGTGAAACACAGAGAAGAAGCTACAATAGTTTGGAATCATTGAGCACATAAGTGGAATGCTACAAGTGCAATAACTTTGGATACATGGCCAAAGATTGTAGAATGACAGTCCCTCCTAGAGAACCACAATAAAACAACAAAAGTCACAGACATGAGCCTTATAAGAGAACATGGATAAGAAAGTAGAATCATTATAGCAATGAAGAATGCACACTCATTGTACAAGCTAAGTAGAAGAAGCCTTGTTGGTATGTTGACAATGGTTGTTAAAAACATGAAGAACAAGTGAACAAATACCAAGTCCCAGAGATCGCAAGATTGGAAATAAAACAAGATGAACAAAATTCTACAGTGAAAAGGAAAGATGTTAGATACAGAAAGATTTGGAAAATAATTGAAATAAAATAAGGATAGGTAAATAAGGAACAGGTTCAAGAGATTGTACTTTCAGGCACTGTAGTGAAAGATGAATCCACAGATAGAAAGAAAGAAGTCAGATATCAGAGAGATGATGAATCTACTAATGAATATGATGATGAATACACTTCAAATAAGGGATTGTTATGAGCCATCCATCTTAGAGACTCCTAGATAATATGAATAATAGATAGGGGGAGTCTATGCAGTAGCTGAGACAGACCAGAGAACCATCCTTTGAGTAACTTGCAGAATTTGAGTAGACAGATTCAGTGCATTCAATTAGCAGAAGTACAATATGATAGATTAATCATTTGTAGTAGTAATTCATGATAGTACAGTGATATATGAGTCAAAATTATGGACAGTTGTGTAGTAGGGTCTTGAACAATATGTCTAGATATGGACGTGAAATCATCTTTTATGAACGGGGAACTTGAAGAAGAAGTCTACATTGAAAAATTGGTTCCTAGAGCATGGTACTCTATACTGGATAAATATCTACAACAGGAAGGGTTAAAAAAAGGAAGTGCAGACATCAACCTTTACATCAAGGTAACTCAAGATGGTATTTTATTAATTGAAGTTTATATTGATGATATTATTTTTGGAAGTATTGATGACAGGTTAAGCCATAAATTTGCAAACGATATGCAGAATGAATTTGAAATGTCATTACTTGGAGAACTATCCTTCTTTATGGGTCTTCAGATACGTCAAAGAAACCAAGGAATTTTTATTTCTCAAACTAAGTATATCAGAGAAACGCTAAAGAGGTTCGGAATGGAAGATTGCAAACCCGTTACTACTCATATGCTAACCAGTTGCAAGTTGAGAAAATATGACGATTCAAAGTTTACAGACCAGAGGCAATACAGGTCAATCATTGGTATCTTACTATATGTGACAATATCCAGACCAGATGTAATGCAGGTAGTTGGATAGGTGGCATGATTTCAAGCAACACCAAAGGAATCACATGTATTAGCAGTGAAGAGGATTTTCACTTATATCAAAGGAACAAAAGAGTTTAGATTATGGTATCCAAAAGGAAAGGATCTATCACTTATTTCCTACATAGATGCATATTGGGTAGGTTGCATTGATGACCGACGAAGCACCAGTTGATCAGTGTTCTACTTGGGTGAGTGTTTAGTATCTTGGCTAAGCAAGAAACAATCATCAATATCTTTATCTGCAGCCGAAGCAAAGTATATTGCAGCAGCAGGATGTTGTACTCAGGTTCTATGGATGAAACAAACTTTGACAGTTATACATATTGAGTATGATGAGCCCATTCCAATCTATTGTGATAATACAAGCGCCATCAGTGTCTCAAATAAACTGGTGATGCACTCCAAGACGAAGAACATTCCAATAAAGTATCACTTTCTACGGGAATAGGTTGCAGAGAAGAACATCAAAGTTGAATATGTAGGCACAAAAGAAAAAGTGGCAGACATCTTTACAAAACCACTTCCAAGGGAAGCCTTTGAGTATTTTCGCCAGAGACTCGAAGTAATTTATACTCCAAAATGAATAATTTTGAATGCTTATCTTATATGACTTAGATTTACACAAGGAAGCACCATAAAGAGGACAGTTCAGGTTGGGGGATCAATTTTAGGAAGAGTTCAGATAGGGAGAGTATACCCAAGGACAGTTCAATTAAGGGGAGCATCCCCATATGGAAAGATACATTTTCCATTGATGACAAAGGGGTAGATATTTATCAGATGCAAAGGTAAATGATTGGAGAAAGAGCACAAAGGCATGGTTCCAGGGGGAGTGATGGTCACAGGGGGAGCATGAGTGATATGACTTCAGTATTTCATCAGAGTGTTTCCATCAATGCCAAAGGGGGATATTTTTCATTAATTGGGTTGGTTGTCATTGATGTCAACCCTTGAATAAAGTCTGGTAGCCAAGTCTGGTAGCACAAAGCTTCTGGTAATGGACCTGAGTTTGTTTGATGGATAATGGTATGATTTTTGACATATTTGTAGGCAAGACTATTCTATATGGATAGTACATGTCATTCCACTTTCAGTGGTATATGGAACGTCACATAACTCCTCACGGTTAGATATTTATGGCCATGTGAAGTTGGAGAACCCTCATGAGTCATATAGAAGCCCCAAAAGGTCAAAGTAGTCAAAGTGGTTGCAAAGAAGAATGTATTTAAATAATAAATTGAAGTGATGAGTGTACTATAAGTCAAAGTGGATACAAAAAAAATTATTTAAATAATAAAGTTAATGGAGAAATTACCATAGATGATTTTAGGGGCTAAATTTCGTGAATGTGCTAATTTTCCACGGTTTTTCCCAAAAAAAGATTCGCTAATTTCCATTGTTTCTAAAACTGATTCCCCCAAATTCCATAGAATAAAATTATTTTACCATAAAAATCGCCAGAATTTTATAGAAACTATATAAAATCCTTAAATATATGAATATTTTTACAAATCTATCGCCAAACATTTTACATTTTGCATATTAAGGACTAGTAAGATTAGCCCAAGTTTCTACATTTTGATAAAAAATTCCATCCTTAAAATCATCCCTGGAAATTACTAAGTGGACAAGTGGTTAGAAGTGGGTTAGCCCTAAAATAAGGAAAGTGGGTTAAGATGGTTAGAAGATAATTTAAATAATAAATTGAAGTGATGAGTGTACTATAAGTCAAAGTGGATACAAAATAAATTATTTAAATAATAAATTTAATGGAGAAATTACTAAGTGGACAAGTAGTTAGAAGTGGGTTAACCCTAAAATAAAGAAAGTGGGTTAAGATGGTTAATAGGTAACCCCTTGAGGAAGCTACATGAAAGTATAAATAAGAGGCAAGGATATCTCATTTTAAACTCACTTGAGAATATTGAATAGCTACAAGTGACTGAGGTAACCAAAGGATGTCTAAGCCTAATTTCATAGGGAAGGTGAAGTAAAGAAGGAGAAAATTCAAGGGAGGATAAATTCTTTTGATGATGTTTTCTAAGGTATGTTATTTACAGGTCTTCTCACCATTTTCACAATAACTTTTTTTTATAGAATTATTCAAACCATGAAATTAGAAGGACATTGAGAAAACATATCCAAGAAGTTGTGATACAAATTTCAGCTTGTGGCTCGTTGTATTTTTGGAGTTACACTCCGTGGAAAATAGGGTTTGTGGCTAGTCTTGAAACTAGTCTAAAACAAGTGTTTCAGGTAAAAATGTAATAACTTATTCATAACAGATCCAAATTTTGTAATACCAAATGTATTGGTTAGAGTACAGTCTATAGTATTATTTGTACCATTTTCATATCCATACAACAAATATTCTGTGTGGGGCCGGCTCTACAATTTCGCTCTCTACAATATGCCAGCATTCAACAAGGTATGTCGTTTTTTCTATAACTCATTTTTTGAGAGGTTCCAAGTAGTGAAAATTGGAGGAATTGCATTAAATAGACGGAAGAACATTGTGTACTATTTTCAGATCTTTATTCATTACAGGTACATAGTTATGATTATTTCAATTTAGGGTTGTTGACTAATCCAAAATTAGTCATGTGAGACTAAATTAAAGTTTGATGAAAATGATAGTCTCTTATTGTTAAAATTAAGGAAGGTTTACAGGTAT